>PVKA01007034.1:5889-64293 GCA_004027165.1 Ctenomys sociabilis
CTTTCTTTCTTTCTTTCTTTCTTTCTTTCTTTCTTTCTTTCTTTCTTTCTTTCTTTCAAGGAAGAGTCCACAGGAGGTTTATGGTCTCACTACCAGATTGGACTTGTAGTGATCCACCTGTTTACAGCCTCCACAGAGCAGGGATTACAGGTGTGCGCCACCATGCCCATTCTCATTTGTCATCTCAGTATGCCCCGGGGGCAGGGCCAGCACAGCAAGCCTGGGAATCAACCCCTGGCCCCTGTACATGCTCATAGGCACTTTAACCCACTGAGCTATTTGGCTGGCCCTTCTTCTTTTTCTTGAAGTTGGAGGTTTTCCATTAAGTTGTTCATTTGTTTTTGCTGTATTTTCCTGATATGGCTTTCATTGCTATAAATTTCACTATTAGGACTATTTTCTTTGTACAACATAAATTCTAGTATGTTGTATTATCAGTAACATTTAATTATATAAACTGTCTAATTTCTTATTTAGTTTGATCTGTCACCCATTGCTTCTTCAGGCAGCTGCTATTTAATTTCTGTGTGTTTATGAAGATAATTGTGGTATCTTTTGCCATCGAATTTCAGTTTCATTGCACTGAATGCTGATAATATAGATGGGATAATTTAAGTTCCTTTGCATTTTATTAAGTATGTTCTATGACCTAGTATGTGGTCTCTTTGGGCGAGTGTCCCATATGCAGCTGAGAAAAATGTATATTCTGATGTTGAACATTAAAACACTCTGTACACATCTACTAAGTCCCTTTGTTCAAAAGTTTGATTCCGTTATAATATTTCATTGTTGACTATTTTGTCTAGTTATTCTACCCTGTTGTGACAGCAGGGGATTGAGATCACCAATACAATTGTATTTGTGCTTATTTGATTTTTCATGTCCTTTAATATTTGTTTTATATATTTGGTTGCACTGGTATTTGTTCCATATATTGATCATTGCTGTCTTTTTCCCCTTGGATTGTTCCTCCTTCAGGGATGTAATGACCTTCTTTTTCTCTCTTAATCAATCTTGGTTTCAAGCTAGCTTTCTTTACAAATAGAACAGCTACCCCTGCTTTTTTCTTGGTTACCATCACATGCAGTATTATTTCCATCTTTTGACCTTCAGTCTGTGAAATTCTTTTTGAATTAAATGTGTTTCATTTGCACAGCATATTGTTTTATCTTGATTCTTGATCCATTCTATCAGTCTGTGTGTTTTGTTTAGTGAACTGAGACACTTAACACTGATGATTGTAAGGTGTCTTGTCATGTTATAGTCCTCTTGTTACCTCCACCTCTTTTGTTCCCTTCCTCCTTGCAATTGCTTGTCTTGCCTGGTGGATTCATTCTGTTGGGTTTTGTGGAATTGTTGTCATTATTATATCTTTCCAGAATGTCCTTCAAAACATTTTAGGGTCTGGTATGGTGGCTGTAAATTTCTCCAGATGTTCTTTGTCATGGAAATATCTTATGTCAGTTTTGAAAGATGGTGTTGTAGGGTACGTCAGCCTTGTTTTCCTTTAGAACTTGAAATACTTCAAGCTTTCCGTGGCTTGTGTGTTTGTGCTGAGAATTCAGCTGTGATTCTTATGAGCTTTCTGTCACATAGGTGACTTGTTTCTTTTCCCTAACATGTTTTAAGATTCTGTTCTTCTGTGGAATTTCTGGAATCTTTCCTATGATGTGCCTAGAAGTGGGTATTTTTTTATCATGGCCAATTGAAGTTCTATATGCTTCACCTACTGTATGTCAAATTCTTTTTCTCTACTCAAGAAGTTTTCTACTATTATGTTTTTAAAATATATATCATTTTTGCCATCTCCTGTTTTTCATTGACTCCAGTCAATCTTAAGTTACTCTTCATCTCATCTAGCAGCTGCTATGCATGTTTCTCATGATCACTTGGTAAGTAGTAACCTTTCTTTTCTTCATTGCTAACTGCAAGGCTGTCTTCTCTATATGACATCTAGTCCTCACATCGGCTTAATCTGCTGCAGATATTTTCAGTGGAATTTTTATTCTCTTGGACATCTGCTAAACATTCATGACTTCCATAATTTTCTTAAACTCCTCTATTTTTTTTGTCTGTATCTCCTCTAGAGTCACTAAGCATGGTTTTCTTTGTGTACATCCTCTTTGCAGTTATCCGATAAATTATTTCTGATTTGATTTCTTTCTAGAGCTTCATTCAATTGTTTTGCTTCTATCACCTCAGAGAGGTCAGTTGGATGGCTTCAGACTGTCCCATCTCATTGCTCTCTGGATATCTGTTATATGATCTTGTTTAAGTATCTTCCTATTTTCTTTTTGTTTTTTAGTTTAATTCCTGGGATGATGCTTGTAACCCTAGGGTGGGTTGCTTTATTGTTCATGTTTAGAATACTTAGGAAATGACCACTTCTCTGAAGTATCTTCCATGTCCAGCTCTAGTTTTTTGGCTCTGAATCTGTTGTAAGAACCTACCCCTTCAATTTGTTGGGGATGAACAACTGCTGCCTCTTTGGATGCACAGCCACTGGTTCTTTGGCACTGTGATATTCTATGAGCCTTGGTCTATATCATTCCTGGAATACCAGGCAGAATATCTGTTTAGAACAATTATGTCACTTTTTGCTATATTGGCATGATCAGCAATGAGAATAGTATCAATTTCAGCCTAGGAATTTACAAATTGATGTGACCAATAATTTGCCACCTTTGTTCATATGAACCATGTGGTTAAATAACAAAACTTAAAACAGATTAGAAAATTATATGGAGTATAATACTCCTTAATATTTGAATTTTGCCTTGAAGGCTTCAAACATGAAAGGAAAAAATAGAGAGGTAGAAGAAGAGGAAGAGTTCAAATGCAAGGCTGGAGTACAAAGAGGGATCACAATAACTTTGGGAAATTAGTGTAGAAGACTGGAAGGAAAGAGAGAAAAAAGAGATAAAAAGAACAGAGCAGTCAAGTGAAACACATGCACAAAGAGGCTAGAAACCAAGTTCACATTCATTTAAAAACAAGGTCAAACAATAATGGAGAAACAAACAGAAACAGAACCAAAAAACAAAAATAAAATCTCCACTTCCACAAAAAAAAAAAAAAAAAAAAAACCAAAAACAAACAAGAGAGACAACGATAAAGAAGGAAAAAGTCCACTTGCAGATTTTTGTCTTTGTTATCACTGGTAGACAACTTTTGGAGGCAGAGTACTGAGCCGATCCAGGTTGATCTAGCCCAACAAACCAGTGGTAGCTTTTTGGTGGGATACTGGACAATCTCAATGAGCTTGCACCTTCTGGCCTATACCAGATTTGTTTAGCCTGCAGCCAGCAGTGCAACTTCTGCAAGTCTCAGCCTAGCTGTAAACCTCTAGATGGAACCAGCAGGCACTCTGAGTTCTTCGGTTGGCCAGCTTCTCTCCAAGAGCCTCTCTCCAACCAACTGGCTTCTGGCCAGTTGCTCTCTCACATAAGATGACTGAGCACTCAGTACTCAATGCCAGCTCATGCACTCCTTCACATCCACTGCTTCTCTTTACTGTTGAGTCTCTCTGTGGAGGCCTCTGAGATTGCCAGAAGTCTTCTGTGGCTGCTGGTTTGAGTCACTTGTGCAGTGAGTCCTGTCTCAGAAGGAATGTGCTCAGAAGGGTGATCTCCTTCTTCATTGAAGTTTCACTCTTCACTCTCTCTGTGGGCTTCAACTCATACTTCATAACCTTCCTGGGGCCAGGGTACTCTTTTCCCTCCTTTTTGTCTTCCTCATGTTGTTGTGTCTCTGCATGACAACACTTTGAGAGGCTCTTTCTCTGCTGCCTACCAGCTCATCATCTTGGTGTTTTTTTTTGTGTCAGATTTTTGTCTTTGACCTCATATTAAAATATTTCAGGTGAGTAAAGTGTGGTGAATTCTGGCATTGAGTGCTATTCAGGGGAAAAGCAGGCTTAAAGAAATAGTGATGTGTTTTCAACCACCTTCTTCACCAGATCTGGCATCAGGAGACTTCTGGCTCTTTTACAAAGTCAAAATGATTGTGAAAGGAAAATGTTTTGAATCTGATTCAAGATATAGAAGCAGCCATGACAGACAACTAAAGCACCTCAGGACAAAAGACTTCAGTACTGCTTCAAAGGTAGCAGGTAGGATAGGTTAAGTGTATTAAAGTAAGAGGAGGACTTTGAGGCGACTTATGGCAATGTGTCTTTACTAGAGTAAGTTTAAAAAATTGAAATTTACCATGGTTTTTTAAATCACACCTCATAGTTTATGAAGTTGTTCATTCTCACAGCTTGATGCTGAACAATGGTTTAGTATCGCAGCTTGGCATTGCAGGATTGTGGTGAAAAGCACTGGCTAAGAACACTGGCTTCTTGCATTGGCTCTTTGTAGTTGGGGAGGCTTGATCAACTCCCTTAGGTTGGCCAGAAACACAGGGCCAGAGTGACTGATCTGTGATTCCTACCCAGAGGCTGCAGCCTTCGTGGTGCACCATTTGAGTTCTGTTCGCCAGAGAATGTGCCGAACAATGAGGAGAAGCCACGATGTACCTGCTATTAAGATAACGCCTGGAAAGATGTGACTTGTGACTTTGGGGCCTTGCAGTTTGCTGCGTGATCATTTCTGGCTCTTTGAGCCTGGGTTGGAGAGACTACAGAATTTTCCCTGAGCTGCTCCTGCCAGGTTCCCAGGCTCTGCCTCTGTCCTCTCCCCAACCCTTGAGCAGCTTGTCCCTGGCACCTTCCCTCCCCTCGCATGGGGCCTGGAGCCCAGCCCAGTCCCACTCAGCTCTGTGCATCGAGTTTTGAAGAGAAGCAGCCTTTGTCAGACTCTGTGGGACTCTCCCCTCACTTTCCCAGAGCTAAGAGGGGGCCAGGCCTGTTACTCTCCCATGATTAAAAATAAAAACAAAACAAAACCTGCTGCAAAGATCTTGAAGAGGCTACCAGAGGGGCACAGTCTTCTAAATTGTGCTTCACCAAGCACCCATTAAAAATGCTTCATCGGGGGCCAGTGTACAGGGAGGAAACAGCATGTGCTGTGCTTGTCATTAAGAGAAACTTCAGGGGGATAAACACTTTAGTCCAAAGGCAAAGTCACTCAGAATTTCGGCATGAAATGTTCTATTTTTAAAATGGTGGCAGTGAATTCAAAAGAGAAGGACAATGAGTGTCTGGGCCCTTGTCCGTATCACTGTGCCATCTCAGCATTATGTGAGTCCCTTTGGTATTTTGGAAAACATAACCCGCATAGGCCAGTTTTCCCATTGCTAGACCTGCATGCTTGACACTGGCAACTTAAAGGAAAAGGCACCTGTTTCGTTTATTGTTTCTGTGGATTTAATCCATAGCTCATGGTCAGGTGGCTGCAAGGCAGAAGCAATATCATGGCAGAAGGGATTAGTAAACAAAGCTGAACACTCTGGAAGTGAGTGTGAAAAGCAGAGAGCAGGGAAGGGGAACATGAGGGAAAGGTAAGGACCAGATGTAGTCCCTAAAGTTACACCCCCATGACACACCCAGAAGTATGTGTTACTAACCTTCTTGGTGTCAGGCCAATGAAGCTGGCAATCAAGGTAAGCCAGCATATAGCCACTACATGTTTAAGGCATCTCAGAACCCAGAAGGGTCACAGGGCTTGTTGACTTCTTGGGGGAAATGGAGGTCAACTTTGTGGAGGAGTGTTTTTAGAGATTATGTGGAGTCTTTTTGATGTGTTAAGGCTGTCTACCTTCAGAGTTGCAACAGAGCCTTTTGACCTTGGCAGAATTCTGTTCTGCCTCTGTGCATGAGCATGACCCCACACCACACTGATTTTGAAGACACTTGCTGGACACTGTTGGAATAGGGAAGGAGACATAGGACTATCCATACTAGTCATACATACAGACTTACTTTCTGTCCAACTGGGAGACCCATGTGCAAACCAGTAGACCTCAAGTGGCTTGGCAAATCTCCCTGTACTATGTCCTATTGTGGGGCCTCCAATAAGAATGCTGAAAAGATGGGACTACCCCCAAGGATGATAAAGTTATAGAGGGACATTCTGTGTAGCCCTTCTTGGACTGAGTATTGGTCCCAACCAATGATCCCCCAAATGATGTCATACCAGCAGATCTAGTGGGCTAGCATGGAAGGAGCCTTGGCCTCTGATGTTCTGGCTTGGTGCTGCCACCTATTCATCTCGTGGTAGAACAAGGCACAGAGCATCCCAGCCAAAGGTTGATAGTGTTATAGCATGTTCGACAGCTAATTTGGTGTGATCTCTTCCCACTCCCCATCCAGGTAACCAGCATGTCCTGGCACAGAGGTTGCAGGGCTTACTCATCTACCGTGGGTTGGGACAGCACACCATGAAAAGAGCCCAGCAACATTCACACTCCCTGTGAGGCCCTGATTGTCATTCTGTAACTTCTTTTCTTTTTATTAACAAAAAAAGTATTGTGACTCCTATTGCATCTGTTTCAAGAGCAACACCCCAAAGTGGACAACCTAAGTGGGAGCAGGTGGGCAGCATGGTACTCCATGCTTGTGCCTATTGGGGCAGGGAATTTGGCTGGTATCTGTGACTGTTTCAAAGCTAGACCCACCAGTGGTGAAGAGTGGGGAAGACAAGAACATAATCAACTTCATCTGCTCTGCGGCCTTGGGCAAGCCACTGTATGTCTCTGAACATCACCTTCTTCCTGCACCAAAGCACAGTCCAGCACTGTCCCTGGGGATTATCAACAGGAGTAAAGAACAGCACATGTGAATAAGGCTCTGAGACTGGCATCTTGGCTGCAACCAACATCTAGGATTTTGAATTTATATTCATGTGACTCTTCACATGGGCAAGGAAAATGATTGCTTTCATGTGGCCCCCAGTGCATCTGGGGGGACAGCACACTCCCTCGTGCATATTGGTGGTGTCGTGGTCTGTCCCCTTCATATAGTCAACTTGGCACTTCATGTGCCCCTTAGTCGCCCTGCTTTCTGATACAGTATCTCCCTTGGCTCAGGCTTCCAGGCCCACCCTATTGCTGGACCTTTGCTCACCCATCACCATTCATGGCGTGGAACCAAAAGTTGGCCTCTCCTCTCTTCTAGACAAGGAATGGGTTCCTGGCTCACCTTCCTGGGGTGCCTGTCCTCCACACATAGCTCTTATGGGACTCCAACCCCAAGGAGGCGGGTGACACTCATGTGTCTGACATCTCTGTCTTATCTCCTTTCTTCCCATTGTCCATTTGGCAAGCCGAATAATCACAGGGCAGGCAGCAGGCTGGGAACTCTTCCTCAGGATACTTCTGTCTGCTTTTGAGGCTTCTCAATGATGGCCCAGGTCCTAACCCATTAGCAAGGATTAGTAATCTCCTCAGAGGCAACTGATTGCTGGATGCTAACCACAGCAATAAAATACCTTCCAAGCAACAGCCAGATTAGTATGTTAGGGCTCCCTGGGGACCAGAGCCTGGCCAGCTGACACACAAACCTTGTCATCTCAGCAATCAAAGTCATTTAGAAGAAAAATCTTTTCTTAGTAGTTCAACTATGGCTTTCAAGACTAATTTCTGGTTATGGATAAAAAAAAAAAATCCTATCTTGGGTGTACAAAGCTGACTGAGCTGTTCTTGTTCGATTCGTCCTGCGATCATCTTCGTCTTCCAGTTGTCTGAGGAAGGCTGTAGGGAGTATTGCCTCTGGGAGGCTGTGCAAAGATCACCACACACAGCCCATGTAAATGAGAGAGCACATGGACACATTTTTAGTGGGATATTTTGCCCAAGGAAGGACATTATGTCTTCACAGTTACAAATCATCCCGGGGAAGGAGAAAGAGGCCACAGGTGACAGCAGTAAGTTGCTGCTTGAAAAGAGCACAGCCAGAGGGTGTTGCTGGTGTTTGTCCCTGGGCACAGTGGGTGCAGCCTTTTGGGCCAGAGGGCCATGCTGGAAGGCCAGAGCCAAGAAGAGGATGAGAGGAGAAAGACTGGGAAAGGTGCAAGCTGCCAGCTGTGCTTGGCTCAACGTGATGCCAGGAGGGATGGATTGGAGGGAGGACATGTTTTGTACTTTATGTATCCCTCAGGAAATCATCTCATGGTGAAAAGGGTCTGGCTAGCATCAAGGGGGGCATGGCCTTTTGAGAGAACAGTGCACTCTAAGGGGGCTGAGCCTTGCCTCCAGGTGCAGGTGGGCCCTGGGTCCCCGGTTGGTGAAGAGGAACGGGGTTGTGAGACCGTCTCTGGCCCTCTTGTTCTCTTGGGCCTCTGTCCCTCTAAAATAGGGGCCCATCTCGTATCTGCAGCCAACAGCCAGCAGGGACATGCCATGCCCAGAGCTGGAGAGCTGGCACCTGGAATCCCCAGAAGGTTTTCTTCCCATATGTTCACATCCTAGGGAGACAGCAAGGACTCCTGGGGAAGAGTAGCCAGGATCTAGTCTGTGCTGGGTTGAATCCTGTTTATAAAATTTTACTCAAGGCAAAACGACATTTACTTCATGTTGTGATGACCAACTTATTTCAAACAACATAACATTTTTGGTTTGTTTAAAAAGCACTTTCATCTGGATGTAATTCACACAACATACAATTTACTCATTTGAGGTATACAATCCACTGGGATTTAGTATATTCACAGACACATACAACCATCACCATGACCAATTTTAGAACATTTTTGTTACCACAAAATTCCCTGTGCTCCCAGCCCCTGGCACCCACAAATCTACTTTCTATCTCTGTGTATTTGCCTATTCTGGACTTCAAAATGAATGACATTGTATGATTCATGAAGTTTTGTGTCTGGCTGATTTCACTTAATGCAATGTTCTCAGGGTCTATCCAAGGAGCAACTAAGTCAGTATTTCTTTCCTTTTGAAGGCTGAATAATATTCCATGGTGTAAGTAGAGTACATTTTGATTATGTATCCACCCATACAACATAGACATTTGGGGTGCTTCCATTTGGGGGCTCTTACAAGTAATACTATGAGGAACATTCCTGCATGAATTCTTGTGTAGCCATTTGTTTTCATTTCTCATGGCTATATACCCAGGACCATCCTGTGGTAGATCTATCTTTTTATCTTTGTAGGAATATATTTATGCTTTCACCTCTTAAACTAGCTCTATAAGATAATACTTTCCCTCTCTCCATTTAGCAGGTGGGGAAACTGAGGCACGGAGCAGTTAAGTGGATTGCTGGCCTACACAAGGTTCACAAGTTACTAAATGGTGGAGCTGTGATTTGAGGCTGGGGGCTCTGGTGCCAGAGCTCCAGTACTTAGTGGCTGCCCTGTGCTGCCCCTTGGCTCACAGACTGTGCCCAGGTCCCATGAGGCCCTGGGGCAGCTGGGCCTTTGGCTTTGGCCCAAGTCCATGCTGCCGAGTCCTCCCACTGCTTCTTGGAGGCCAGGGTGGTCAGTATGCCAAGTTTGTTCTCTTTGTTCCAGGAGGAGCTTTGCAGCCACAGCTGCCAAAAGGAGACTGGGTCCCAGGCAGGCAGCATGCACGGCAGGCCAGGGCTCTGTGTGACACTTTGAATGGGCCACACATTTCCTCATTTGTTGCTGACCAGACTGCATTAGTGAGCAAGGAGAGATTGATTTATCAAACCCAAAGCAGTGCTGCTGGAGTGCAGAGATGACAGTGCCACATGGGCAAGAAGGCATTATTCCGTGTTCCGCTCATCACCAGTGGCCACAAAAGTTCAGTTTACAGAGAAGTGGCAGATGCTTCAGCGGTTGGGGCCCCACTCCCAGACAGTGTACTGAGAAGCCCCCATGTGGGGCCAGATGTGGGCAGGGGGCAGGAACAGGAGGAAAGGAATGGAGCTGTGAAGGTGGCCTGCGAAAGAGACTGCAGCCAGGCACTGGAAACATCTGTGCCAAAGTCTGTTAGCCCTGGGAAAGCCCAGCTGAAGCCCTTTTCAGACGTGGCCAGCTACCTCTTGGGAAAAGGAAACCAGTGTGGGGGTACATGATGGCGCCCTTTCAGGAATGCACAGCAGCTGAAGCAGGCATACTTCTGGGAACATCATGGGGGAGTTCTGACAAGCACCACATTGCAACAGGTGGTGTGGACTTTCACAGAAATCCCACTTAGGAGAGAGGGAGGAAGGGGAGAGGAGGACCCCAATAACTTCTTCCCGCACCCTGGCCAAGGACAGATGCCTGGAAACTCACCTTCTCCTCTCACTGGAGGAGTGGCCAGCCACCATAGGAAGCATGATGGGGCAGATAGGTGACGCCTTGCCCTGCAGTGGTCTCAGGTGTGACACCCACTGCACACGTATCTTTCAAGTAAAAAGCTGAATTTTAGTAGTAGGTCGCTTTAAACATGTGGACAGGGGTGATAGAAAGAGATGCTGTGTCATGGCCTGAGCAGCTTTCCCCACCAGGTCTTGGAGCCGGCTGACTACAAACTAGAAGATGAGCTAAAGAGGATCTTTAAGCTGGGCTGTCAGGTATTTTGTTCCGGAAAGGAAGAAAGTAACTAAGACATGCAATATGTTTAAATTTAAAAAAAATTATTACAGTAAAAGACAGATTGCTAAGAGCAGTGAGATAAGTGTGTTCAAAACAAGAGGCAGTATTTTGAAGGACATGTGGTGATGTACCTTTTACCATAATAATTTTTTGTTGGCTAAATTATCAATGCAGGTGAATAATTTTTGACATGAAAAGATTTTATATTGTTGGTGGAATAAACAGATTATAAAATAGTCTCACTTGTTCCAATTCCTCATAACTATATAAAGTACCACTGTAAAACATATTTAGGAATCATCTGCAAAATTTCGTCACCCATCTGTAGGTTGTGTCTTCCCTATGTTGGTTGCTTGTTTTGCTGCGCAGAAGCTTCTTAAGTTAACAGGTTCCCATTTGTTGATTCTCACATTGATTTTCTGTACAACTGGGGTGCTGCTCAGAAAGTGCCTGTCCACGCCTGTGACTTCAAGAATTTTACCTATTTTGTCTCCTGGAAGGTTAAGTGTCTCTAGCTTAACATTTACTTCTTTGATTCATTTTGATTTTAGCTTAGTACATGATAAAAATATATGAGTCTAGATTCGATCTTTTGCATGTGCAGAGCCAGTTTTCACAACACCATTTACTAAAGAAGCTATCTTTCCAGTAGGTGTTCTCGGTCCCTTTGTCAAAGATAAGGTAGCTGAGTGTGCAAGGGTTGTTTCTGCATCCACTGTTCTGTTCCATTGATCTTGATGTCTATTTTTTGTGCCAGTACCTCACAGTAGGCTTGTAGTATAACTTGAAGACCAATATACCAACACATGTACTTTTTGTTTCTTATGAGGTCTTAACCATCCAGCCGAAAAATATAAAAATAAAGTACACACTGCAGGGCCATAATAATAAGTTGAGCTGTAAATGGCTATGGTCGACAACACCTTTGGATAACTCACTATTGTTGTGGAATGCTGGACTGTGTTGGATTGTGTCCTCGAGTTCAGGCACCTAAATTGGTTGAATGACAATGGAGTGCCCATCTCTGACAGGTGTAGACAAAGGAAGGGGTATAGAAAGGAAGAATCATGGTGTGTGTGTATGGACAGTACAGTTGGGATAGATAACGCTGTGCTTCTACATAATTGTATGAGAGGCAAGATTTGCACTAACGGTGGTTGGACGGAATATTATGTCGGCTTCTAGTACTATGGACAACCGCTAGGAAAATAACAAGGTAGAAAGTATTAATTATTGAATCTTTGATGTAATTCAGGTATAAAAAAATAAGATACGCAAACAGCTACACTCTCTTTCTTTACTGATAAGAGACATATGGTATAATAATGTCTGTAAGTATCATGTCATGTATGCACCTTCTATGATACCAAAACATTATGAAAACGGTTTGCAATGTATTAATTTATCAAATCCATCTTGTCAAGGTATCTTGAAAGTGTCTCATTGATATTTGTACTTCAATAAAATAAAATAAAATAAATAACTTGAAGACCAGGATTGTGGTGCCTAGTACTTTGTTCTTTTTACAGTGTGTGGAAGTTTCAGTTAGTAATGTACTGGCTCCAAGGCAGGGTGGCTCATAGCACATGGGCAACAGTTCATGGCAGCAGAAGACACCAAAAGTAAATAGAAAGAGTGACGGTGAGCATGAGAGCAGGAGTGAGAGCAAGAGCAAGAGACAGAGATTGGTTGGTACTGGGAATCAAACCAGGACCATGGTGTGGCCTCATCCATTTTATTTACTAGATCTGGCACCATATGACCTCTAGTTCTTCTCCAAAGTAAAAGTTAACTTGAAGTATAAAAGCAGCCGTATAGTACATGTGAATATTCCTATGAAGGAGGACTTGCAACACTGTACCAGAAAGTGGCAAGAATGATGTTATGTTTTGAGGGGATTCATGCGAAGGTGTCTTTTACAGTAATGAAATTAAATATTCACTGTAGTTTTTGATCCTGTTTAGTATTTGCTACCTTAAATGGAAAGGCAATTTTTAGGGGCTGAAAAATTTCTCCTTATTGAATTGAGTTTGATTTAATAGTACAATGTGCAATCACCCATATCTCTACCCATGTCTCTTTCCCCCAAAGGCCTTTATACTTCACATTCTTCATGCCATGCATCATCTTATCATTGACTTGCCAACTGGAAGCCACACACATGATGTGCCGAACAGTGGCCAATCCTAGAAAAGGAACAAAGCACATTAGATCCAAAGACATCCAAATAGACAGGCAACTTAGAATCACAGATACCACGGGAGGGTGAAAGACTGATTTGAGGAGAGGCAAAGACAGCTTCTGTCGTAGAGACCCACCAGCTCACAGTGGTGATCCTCAGGCTGCTAGCAGAGAGTTTTGGCACAGCCCCCTGACACTCAGTCGCATCTGCTGCCAGGAAGGTCCTGCGGCCTATGGCTACATTTGTGTTGCTACTAGCTGATCTTTCATTGCTCTCAGTTTCCAAAGAGAACCTTTGTGACATTGGCTGCATATTCACACCTGTATCCTATCTTGCCTCCATCTTGTTTGAACAAGACAAATCTTATCCCCTGAAACTCTGAGTTTCTCTTCCTAGACAATCGCCAAGTCTCATTTCTGCTACCTTTTGGGGATGGGTCTTGGCTTTGTTCCACCGTTGGAACACCTCTCGCAGCAGAGGAGAGTGGGGGCTAGTTAATAGCAAGGCTGATGATTGTGTTTCTAAGACTCCTCACTGGAATTCCTGTGGAGGAGGGATGAGAAGGTGTTTCCTCCACTCTGGAATTCATGGAGCAATTTATGAAATGATGATAGGCAAAATTAAATTTTAGTTTACTCTGACAACAAAAATGCTGAGTGAGGGTGAAACGCTGAACATTTACAACATCCTCAGGCCAGGGCCCATGGAATTGGCTCAGTGGAATAAGCTCTTCCCTGGCAAGTGCAAGGGCCTGAGTGCAGTCCCTGTCCCCCCCAAAAAAATCAGAGGGAGTAATGTTTTCTCTGATGGCCTCTTTTATTGACCTCTTCACCATCCAGTTCTTGGGGGCATTGTTGCCACTGGAAGGCCAAGTTACTGAGACCACCCTTCAACATTTCTGCAGGGGAAGCACAGAGGGATCAAAGAAAGAAGAATGAGGAAGAGGGGCCCTCCCAGGCCATGCCCCCAGTGGCCACCTCCTCTAACCAGGCTCCACCTCCAACATCACATTTACCTGTGAACTCCTCAGTGCACGCACACACTCATGGGCACCACAGCCTCATGGTCCAGAGCCCTCCCAGTGCCCCACTTGTGCCCCTGAGGCTTTGGAGACATTTACATGTAAACCATACCAGCAAACAAATACCCCACCCCTGAAATGTGTCTCCCACTGTGTGTTTCTTCTATTAACTGATCGTTCATATCCTTTTCAATTTCCTCCTCATCAGACAGTTCATCATTTTCTTATTGATTTGAAAGAACTCTACACACACCAGAGAACAAATGTTCATCAAAGTAACAATTTAGCTGAGAAGATGAAAATGGAAACAACTTAAAGCAGAACAATTTTCAAATTATTGAGAATATGGGGATACTTCAGGTGAGCAACATAGCTGAACAAAATTTGGGTGATCAGTTTTTGCACATGGTTGTCACACAGATAAATGAAGGCCACTCTGTCTGGTAGCTCCTTTTATTTAGTGGCTTTTGTGTTCTCCCTGTTTTTGAGCTAATCTGGAAAAGTGGCTATAGAAAACTGAACACCACTCTTCTTCTGCCTCCCAAATACAAACTTGGTTTGCTTTCCCGTTAAGATGACTGGATTTGTACTTTAAAAGCACCTATGTAGCTAAGTGCATACCTGTAATACTAGCTTGGAAGACTGAGGCAGGATAATCACAAGTTCAAGGTTAGCCTGGGTAACTTGGCAACACTCTGACTTGAAATAAAATTTGCTGGGACCCACATGGCTCTGAAAGGACCCAGGGTTTGGTGTGTGTCAAGGGGACAACAGCTAGAGGGGCATTTATTTATACTTTTTGGAAGTCAGTGACAGGGCACACAGGGTTGCCTAGCAACTAATGACTGGAATTGTCTCAGGCAGGATGTTTTTCTCAGGACTGAGGTAGCTTGATTGCTTTAGGCACTCCAGCCTTGCTTTGCCCCCACACTTGTCATCAATTTCTAGCTTCAGCCTCTCTACAAAAAAGGTCTAAGGGTGTAGGTCAGCGGTAGAATGTATGTTTAGCGCGTGCCAGGTCCATGGGCAATTTCTAGTACTGCAAAAAGAATCAGAGGAAAAAGCACCTCTATATTTTAAAAATTATCCTCTTTCAATATTTTATTGTGAAAATTTCAATTATTCTGAAAAGTGTGAAGAAATTTACAGTGGAGACCCACAGAACCACCTCATAGAGTCCACAATTAACAATGCTACTCTATTTGTCCTGTCACATATTTTGCAACTTCTTCTGTCCCTATATCTACCCATCAATCATCTTTGTTTATTTTATGGGCTCCAAAGTAAATGACAAACTTTGGCATAAGTCACCCCTGATTATTCCAGTATGTGATTGATATTTGTTTAAGATTCTTTTATTGTGGGTGAAATTCACTTCCAAGGAAACATCCAGATCTTGCAAGAGATGTTCTCTGAGTTTTGGCAAACCCATCAGTCATCCCTCCAGAAGTTTCTTTTATACCTCTCTACAACCAATCTTCACCCCTGACCAGTGGGTCCTAAACATTACTTTTCAACCTAAATTACTTTCACCTATTTTATCACTTTATATAAATGGCTTTGCACAGTAGATGTGTGCTGGTGTCTGGCTTCTTTCTCTCAGTATAATGCATTTGGAATTTGTCCATGTCTTAGCCAGGATCAGTAGTTCATTTCTTTTCAGTGCTGAAGAGTTTCACTTTTTATTGATGAGCAGTATTGCATGATATGACTACTCCAGAGCTTGTTTATCCATTCTCATATTGATAGACACCTGGGCCGTCTGTGGTTTGGGGCTATTATGCACAAAATAGCTATGGAAGACTTGTATTCATCTTTTGTGTAGACAATCTACTGCTTTTATTTCTAAGAATTAGGAAAATTAGCCTTTACATATCATGTGTTGCATTTTCCCCTGATTTTCTTATTCATCTTTTGATTTTATGGTGTTTGGTGCTTTTCTTTGTGCAAGCTTTTAAAATTCTATGTGGGCAATTTCATCGGTCTTTTCCTGAATGGCTTCTGGGATTCTTGGCATGCTTGGAGAAGTCTGATCTACCCTGGTATTATAAAAATATCCACCCGTGTTTCCCTACAATGCTTTTCTGTGTTAGTTTTTCCATCCTATTGTCTGAATCATCCGCATTTATCTTTATGTCAGGAGTGAGGCAAAGGGTTCACATTTGTTGTTCAAACAGCTAGCCTATTTTCCCAGCATGGATCCTTCTCACACTGCTGTCCACACTAGTCTGGACCCGTGTGGCCTGCCCTCTGCCTCACCCCTCTCTTGTTCCCTGTCCTGAGGTTTATAGGCCCTGCCACTGGCTTCCCCCTTTCCCTCCTGGCATTCCCACCTGGGGTTCCAACTGCCCAGAATACTTCAGCCCTAGCTCTTCCCATGGTCAGTGTCTTCTTGGCCATCACTCTCTGCTCAAGTGTCCCCCCTTTAAGATGTCTGTCCTGAGGATCCTGTATAAAGTAGGCCATTCTGCACATCCCACTGGCCCCACGGAACAGGGGTCTCCCTTCGCTCCCTGCCCCTATGCCTTTGGTGATTCCTTCCTAGACCTTAGCCCAGCTGGTTACCATTCTGTTTCCTAGTGTGCTCACATCACCTGTGCCCTTTGGATGAGGCATTATCAGTGTCAGCTCAGAGAGGTTCCACTGAGCCGAGAATCAGTCCCCCGGCCCATTGCTGTGAAGGTATTTTGTGGCTATGATTAACATGTTCAATCAGTTGAATTTCAGTGAGGGAGGTTGTGCTGGAAAATGGGAGTGGACTTCAGCCAGTCAATTCAGAGACACTAAGAGCCAAATGGAGGTTTCAGCAAGGAAGAAGAAATTGCACCATTTCACTGTAACATCAGCTCTTGCCCAAGAGCTCCAGCCTGTCCTTCCTTGCTCCTGTTCTTGGATTTTGCACTTGCTTAGAGGGTCTCTCTGTTTCCATCACAAATGAAGTATGATGGTAATACACAGTGAATTTTTAAATTTTATAGATCTATTATAATAAAATATGCACCACATGAACCCCCCTCAGAATCCTCCCTCTCGCTCTGAACACACTTATCCCATCATTCTTGACACTTTTGGAAGCAGTTCTGTAAGTCCTCTTCTGTGAGTGTTTTTATGAGCTGTGGTAAAAAATTCAGTGACTCCTGCTCCCGAGTGTTGTCCAGCAGAAAGGCAAGTTCCTAAAAACATCACAGTATGTGTCGGTGTGCACATTGTTCACCCAATATGGCAGTTTTCAAATTTGGGGTCTTCTCCAGAATCAAAATGTCCATGAAAGTCAGTGTTTTGAATCAGTTCAGGACATCAAGGCAGTGACAACAGTCAAGTGATGACATTCATGAAAAACAACTTCCCGAACCGCTTCAGAAAGTAGCAAGGATGATGGGTATGTGTATTCAAGTGAAGTGGAAGCACTTTGAGGGTAGTTAATGGCAATGTGTCTCTTCCTGCAACGATTCTTTTAAAAAAAAATTGACCATAACCCACATATATCTTCCACTGGTTCTGTTTGATATAATCTTGACATTTGAACACCCTACACCAGTTGGCTCTTTGAGGTTGAGGATCGTACCAGTCCACTTCCCTTGCCTGGCACAAGCATGCTGGCTAAATCACAGAGTGCCCTCACTCTAGGTAAGCACACTGTACATGTGTCTTGGGTATACAGATCTTTGGTTTTCCTAGGTTTAGGGCATGAAAGATGAAAACGTACTCACTGATCTTGGCACCTGGATCCCAAGGGACCTGATCCTGTTATACAGGAGAAAGGATGCCCCTACATGTCACATACGTTTCTTGAAACTCCTGCACTTACCCTGGGGTCACCCTTAGGGCTGAGAAGGGGGATTGTGGGATAGATTGTGGAGAGATACATGGCCTTTACAGCCATGGAATTCGTGTTGCCTCTCCTATTGGTCCCTGAACATATAGGGATATATGCCCCAAAGTCCTCTCAGGATGGACTTGCAGCTAGGATGGGGCCATGTGGGACTCTGCACCAGGCTGCTTCCCAAGGCCTGACCGTGGGCTCTTTCACAGAGGTTATCCGGCAGTCTCTAAGCTCTTCTACTTTCTTTCAGGAAGTCTAGAGGACTGCAGCCCATGTGGGGCCAAGTCTGCAACATTCCCTTGGGTAGTGAAAGTTAGCACCCTGACCAGATGTATCATATTTGTCTCAGCTGGGCTATCCAGTTGCTGGGGTGCTGGGTGCTGGAGTGCTGGAGTACTGGGATGCTAGGATATAGGGATGTGGTGATGCTGGGGTGGTGAGATAATTGGATGCTGGAGATGTACTGGTGATGGGATACAGTGATGTGGTGAAGCTGGAATTCTGGAGATGCTTAAGGATTCTGGGGTGCTGGGGATGCAGGAATGCTGGAGTACTGGGATGTGAGAGGCTGGGATGCTAAGAATGCTGGGAGACCAGGAGTTTGGGATGAAGGGATGCAGGGATGCTGGGATGTAGGCTCCTGAGCCTATTTTCCTGGCAAGGAGAAGCCAAATGAGGATAAAGCTCTAGCCAAGTGATAGATGAAAATGGAAGGGGCAAAGTGTCTTTGGAGAGAGGCAGGAGAAAATGTGGCCCAGGCTGCAAGACATAAGGGAAGAAGAGCTCCAGAGCATTGTGAACCCCTGGCAAAGGGGTGAACCTGCTGGGGGGGGACACACTCCAATTGGGTCCAGGGCCAGAATGAAGGTGGTGTTTTGACCAGAATTCCTGGTAAGGAGGATATGAGACCAAAGCAGATTGTTTTGGGCTGGGAGCGATGGGAAAGGATATACAGGACATACCTACTCCTTGGAAAGGACAGCAGAGCTGAGGTTGGCACTGGATGGGTGGGCTGGGGAGGAATCGAGCACAGGAGAGGTGGAGGGTACAAGAGAGAGGGCAGCAGCAAGGGCAGAACAGGCAAGTGTATGTCTTCAGGAATGGAAGCCAGGACAACCATCACCTGGTGGTAGTGAGGAGAGCAAGCAGTGTTGGGGGAAGTCGCAGGCCCAGTTGGGGCCATGTGGCAGGCAGCATTCCAGGTTCCTGTCTGTGCTGTATTGCCCACTGGCTCAACCTGGAAGTTCGACCTTCTGAGGATGGAAGGAAGAAGCAACTCAGCAGGCTTAGCTCCGCCTTTTGGTTTCTGTCTCTGAAGATGGCAGATTAGTGATCCATGAGGTTCTCAGTTAGGTTGAGGAAGCCCCAGCAGGGCTGCACAGTGTCTCTGACAGGACATAGGTCCCAGCTCCTTGCCTGGCAGGTTCTGTGCAACAGGCACTGTATAGGTGGCCAAGCACAGAGCAGGGGAAGGGCCAGTGGGCCCCCTAGTGCCCAACTCCTGATGCCACTGGGCCCACTGAGCAAAAGCCCTGTTGCACGTGGGCCCAGAACTCCAGTGTGACCCTGAGGGGAAGCTGAGGTCTGTCTGGGGCCTGACATGGACGGGCACTTGAGGCAGAGGGTCAGTACTGATAGGGAATGGAAGCTAGATGATGGACACCTGTGGACGGCCCATGGCCTAATGCTTATCAGGAAATGGAGGGGCAGTGCAAGTGGGAGCCTGAGAGTCAATGCCTTAGCGTGATGTCTGGTCCCATGAGCCTTGGGCCACTGGAGTGTGAAGGCTGTTTGCACCCTGGGGATTATTGCCTTGTGTCCCAGTCATTGAGAGTGCTGGGCGGGCCTCCTTGGGGCACATTTGAGGGTTTCCTTGGTCACAACAGGCCCATTTTCGTCACATGCAGTCACAGCTGTTGCTTCAGTCACACCATGACAGCACAGGTATATGGGGGTCCCAGATAACTTCCTACCTACCTCAGGGACATGTGGGTCTATCTGTAAATACCTGTTGGCCAGGTTGTGGCTGCCTGTTAGAAGCACATGTGCCATCCTTGTTATTAGGGTTCCTTGGTAGGAAGCCGAAGTGAATGAGGAAGATACTCTCTTCAGCGGATAGATAGAGGTGGCCCAAGAGCAAGACATGCAGGCATTTCTGTTGCTTATGTAGCAATGTGGGCTGGAGCTGGGCCACTCACTTTGTCCACACAGGGGAGGAAACAGAGGGGAAGAGGGTGTTTCCAGGCCTCCTGCACTGCCAGGATTGGGTACCAGCAGGCTGCCTGGTGCCTGTCCAGGATCTGTGGCTGTCCCTGTGAAGTGCAGATAGCTTTCACCCACCTCAAACAACTCCTTGCCCACTTTGTGAGTGTCGCTTCCATGAAAAGAATGGACATTCACCATGGAGGCCTGAAGTTTAGGTGAAAGAAAGTTGACAAAGTAACAAACTCCATTGTGTCCCTGCTCAAAGGTGACAGCGTTCTGCCAAAGGTGGGCGGATGTGATCTGTGTGGAGGGCAAGAGGATGGTGGTGCTGCGTCCAAGCAAGTCCTGCCAGCCCCACCCTACCAGAGCGTTACCTTAGTGGCTGCCCATTCCCTCTGTAAACTGAGGGCTGGACTCCAAAATGGCACACATTTGTGCTCTGGTGGTCAGTTACTGTGGCACATGCCACCTAGCTTGTCGGCCCCCTTTCCCTGACGACTGCAGCATGTGGTTGGCCCAGACCTCTCACAGCCTTGGGAGGAAGCAGAGACCCGCGTGTATAGCTGGCGTGGCTGTGTAGGTGCAGAGCGCTCCCTGGAAAGATGAAAACATAGAGGCACTTTTCTCCTGGTTGTTTATTAACAGAACAAAGAAAAAACGCACTGGCTTGAAACAGACGCCAGATTTCAAATGTCGAGGCAAAATACGAGGTGGCAATTAAAATGTGATTACACAAAGTCTGGACACTGAGAAAAGTTTACAGGACAGTGGGTGTGGGTTTTCTGTAACAGACACTTAAATATACATGACAATAATTGCAGATAGAAACCATCAAAGACAAACTCCAAAGCAACTGTTAATGTTTATAGACTTCCCCCCAACCACAGAGCCTTACATCAAGACTAGCGAGACTTGAAAGCAGCGCAGCTCGCCCTCCCCCTGCCTTGGGCTTGCTCTTCTCTGTCTGAGTGACAAAGGGAGAGGACAGCTCACATGTCCTCAGCCTCGTGGCGGTGTCTCAGGGGTGTACGAGCCAGAAGTCATTACAGCTGCAAATGCTCATTAGGAAAGAGCTCCCTTGCGGAGACTGCGCAGGTTTACAAAAGAGCTCAAGAGTCACACTGGGCAGTAGGGCTTGGAGCGAGAGTGGGCATCAGTGACCAAGTGGTTTCCCATTTGCTGTGTGCCAGTTTGCACAACACTCCTTGGTCACAGCCACATCTCTCAGGGCATCAAAACCATAGATAGCATCAAAACCACAGCGAGACTCGGCCACCTGGCTTCACAAGGTATCACTGGGGTGGGCAGCACAACCTGTGTATTTGTAACAAAGTAGAATAAACACAAAACAAAGCAGAATAAACACAACTCTACTGAAAACGGAAGCCGTCACTTTATTTACAAAGTCACAAAACCAAGTATAAATACTTCTGTCATTAATGTTTAGGAAAACCATTTACAAAATTTTCAAATATGTACAAGTAGCTTGAAAAATCACCAGCTTTCCATCCATCTCATCTCAGGTCTGGAGGAGGATGGGCAGGGGTGACACCATTCAGATGGTAATACAGACCAAGTGAGGCTGGCTGGGGCTGAGTGGGAATCTGCTGTTGTTTCAGGCCCTCCTTAGAGCATCATCAGCACACAGTGTTCTACCGTACCAGTACTGGTACCAGCTGATTTAAAGCCCCCTGACCCCCTGGGGCAGCTGGCCAGCATTCTGGGCAGCAGCATGCTGCTCCAGAATGTCATCGATCAGCCTCAAGTCACATACCCAGTCTTCATCCGGATTCTCGATGGAGCCTTTCAAGAGTGCTTCAATGAAATCCACCTCACTGTAGTCAGGTGGTGAAATCAGATCATTTAGTGGCTGCTGAGGCAAGAAATTGCTGGGTGACAGCTCAGAGGGGGTTCCTGTTCTGTTGAAGGGACCCAGCGTTTGGCTGGCAGCCATGGCCGAGGTGGTGGCGGTGGCAGCCATGGAAGCCACATAGCTTGGTGGTTCAATGCCATGCATGGGACTTGTGGGAGCCAAGCTGGCCATGCCCTGCTGCAGGGACTCAGTGCTCAACACAGGCACAGGGCCTCGCACTGGGCTCTGCCGAAGGCTCTGGCTCCCTAGCAGGCTAAAGCTGGGGTTGGCCAGGGTAGCACTGCTCCCCTTCTGGCCAGGCCTGTTTCCCGGGGTCACATGCCCAGGGGGTGCAAGTGCCAGCTGAGATGGAAAAGCTAGGGCCACCAGGGGTGCTTTCATGGGTGTCTTGGCAAAGACAGAGTTGTTATCGAAATACTGCTGAATACTGTTATCTGCTTGGCTTGGGGATGGTTCCCTTGAAACTGCTGTGGTCACAGCTGCCGCCGCCACCACCCATTCGGCATTGTTGAACGCAGTGGGCATTTTTGGCACACTGGGCTGTCTGAGGCAGTGGGGACTGAGAGGCTGGCTGCCCAGTGGGCTGGGACAGAACCTGGGCAGGGGCACTCCTTGGGGGGCGGCCTTGGCACTCTGTGGACACTGGCACACAAAATCAAGACTGCCTGGGAGGTTCTGGCTGGGGCGGGAGGACGTAGGGAGCTGGGAGCCAGTGCTGAAAGTTCCCTGCTGCTTCCGAGGAGTTGGAGAGATCACACCCATGCCCTCACAGCTGTGGCGCCAGCTGGGTGGGATTGTTCCTGGGTTCAGATGGTTCGGGAGGAGCCCAGGTCTGGGTGGCATCAAGTGCTGGCTGGAGAAGGGGCTTGCCGTAGTCTGGCTACACTTGGAGGTGACTTGTTCTTGGACGGCTATGGGAAGAGAGAGGTGGGATTAGCTTCAAACACAGCCTTGGCTTGGGTTATGGCCATGAGACAGGAGCTGTGGGTCAAGCATCAACTTCTTAGCATTGACTTCTTGTCATCTCTGTCCCTTGGCTTTGTGTTCAGCGCCCCTGCCTCCATCTCCCTTCAACTCACCTGCACTGCAGTTCTACTGGAAAGCCCTTTCAGACCTCTCAGGTCTGTGCTTAGCACTCTTTCCAAAGCAGGTCATGCTGGTCTAGAGACCAGGGGGTTGTCTGTCTTCTTGGATACACTGGAGGCTGCTCAAGGCCAGGTAGTGCCTGCCCTTATAACCAGTCCTGTATGTGGGACCCACACTGAATAGTTTTGGAAGAAAGGAAGGAAAGAGGGAGAAAGAGAAGGAAGGAAATAAAAGAGGAAAGAAGGGAAAGAAGGGATAAGAGAAAGGGGGTTGGGCTGTGGAAGATGGCTCAGCCACTCAGACTGGAGAGAGACATGGTGGCCTCAGTAAGTGTGGTGGGGAGGAGTAGGGACAGTGTGTATTTCCTCTCCATGCTCTGCACAGTCTGGATTACCTCCAAACTTGCTGGTGGGGCTCGTATGCTTGTTGTATTGAACTCCTCTGTGCCTGCAGCCCGAGCTTGTCTGGCCCACTACTCCAGCCTGGACACAGGGGGCACAAACCCACTGTCCTCCCAGACCCAAAAGGATAGGGGTTTGCATGAGAATGGAGGCTCAATAGTATGCAGGTGGCATTGTGCTGAAACCCCTGTGAGGGCAAGTGGACAAGGGTGGAGTGTTCCATGAGTGTCCTTGGTCTGTTGTAATGTCACCCCAGTGGCTTATAAGGAGTGCTTATCACCGTCCTCCATCAGTAGTCTGTAAGCTCCATGAAGTGGGAATCACTCTGGTTGTTTTGTTAGCTGCTGTTTTCCTGACCAGTAAATACACACTGCATTCACAGCTGCTTGTTAAGATGAGGTCCCTGGGAGCTCTGAGGTGGAGCGTCCCTTGCCCTATTGCATCCCCACGCCTGCCACATGGCCCTGACACCCACTGGAAGTGGGTGACTATGTAGGAAAGGCAGGATCAGAACCACAAGCTGTGGTAGCCCCACAGGAGCTGTACAACACAGGGCCCTGGCTCTCTCCTATTAGCTTGAATGAATCTGGCTCAGCTTAATAAATCTCTTGCATTAGAGGATTTTGGAAGCATTAAGTCCAGGCCTCCAGTTGGAATCTTGTTTTTAGAGGTGGATAGGGGAACCCCTTCCAGTGGGACAGACTCAAGCTTTTGGACCTCCCCTCTGCTTAGTATTTCCAAGACACAGCCATTCAGAAAGGAATTCTGCCCCCATGCCCCACATGCATCCCCCCTCACCCCTGTGGGGTAGAAGACCGACCTGAACTGCTTACCTTGAAATTGACTCATCTGCTGAGCCATAAACGCACTTCGCTGTTTAGGGGTCATTGCCATAAGACCTGATTTCTGCTTCTCTTGCTAAACAGAAGATGAAAAACACATATGAGATTGCAGTTACCGAGAAATACTAGCCTTGGGATCACTGTGCGGGGGCCTGGGACTCGGCTTTAGGGTAGCAAAAGCATGAGTGAACACACCAACACACGCTTGCATGCATGCTCCACCCTCCCGAGCAAAATTCCACAGGGAGAAAGAAAAGTAGGGCTCTGCACCTAGGTTAAAAAAACCAACTGCTGCAGCACAGAATGGGACAGAGCTTAATAGCAGGGGCACACAGAGAAAGACGGAGGCGATTTGGGTGTCTGTCTGCTCAGGAATGGTCAGCAGTGAGGTGTGGTCACCGAAAGAACAGATGTAACATTAGGCCGCATTAATAGAAGCAGAGTATGTAGGAGGGAGGTGACAGTCCTGTGCTACTCTGCCTTGGTCAGACTGTGTCCACAGTGCCAACAGGAATCTGGGCATGCCAGTCTCTGGGAGGCCCAGACAAGCCGGCTGCATTCACAGGAAGGTATGAAATGGCTGAGCCAAGCTGGGGGTGGGGTGGAGGCGGGGGACTCTGGGCTACTTGTTGGAGCTGTCCTGGGGAAGTGACCACAACTTGTTCTGGGTGGTCCTAGCATGGACGCATGATCGCACAGTCTGGAAACACTGCCTGACACCCAGAGTAGCCAGACATCACAGCCAACTTCCCATCTTTCTCCTAACTGGTCAGGGCGGACAGATGGGAGGGGCTTCCTGTCTCTGGCTGGAAGTTGGTTGGGTCGGCAGGGCAAGGAGCTGCATTGCAGGGCCAGTTTCTGGGGCCCAGGGAGAGAATCAGGGGACCCCAGGTGAGATAATGAAGGGCTTATTCCCAGCCTGCAGCTGGTAAAGACTGGCACCCAGCTCTGACTGATAGCTGGGCTCGGCCTTTTTGTCTACCTGTTGCCATCTCTCTGTCCTTCTGGAGAAGCCTGTCTGCAAGTGTGCCAAGCGCCAAAGGAGCTGTCAGGGAATGCATACCCTCAGCCCTCTTTCTGCCCCCCACTCCAGAGGACTTGACCCTACAATAGGGGCTGCCTGGGGTGCAGGCAGGCTGCTTCTCTGCCCCCTCAGGGCTGGCACAGCAGGGCCGGGTGGAGGGCCAGCGCTTGGGAGTGTGCCTGGCCCTCAGGCCTGGCAGCGGTTCCTGGCTCAGTTCCTGCCAAGACAGAGAGGACAAACAGGGAACCAGGAAGACTACACCAGACTTGTTCTGCTTCTGTGTCCCGCCCTTGGGCTCCTTCCTGTCCCAGCTCTTGCTGCTGCTCTCAGACTGGGGGCTCACTGCTGGCTGCACTGTGGTGTGGGTTCAGGGGCTGTTTCTCAGCTTACCCCTGGGTCTCCTCTCTTTTGGCCAGGACACCCAGAAGTTGGGGTGCAGGGATTGGAGTGGAGGTACCAGGGCTCACTGTCCTGAGCTCTTCACACCCCTTATTTCCTGTCAGCTGGAAATGCCCTATGGGGACAGGGAGGAGCATGGTGGTCACATGACTAATCCAGGCTTGCGGGGTGTGTGTGTGTGTGTGTGTGTGTGTGTGTGTGTGTGTGTGTGACTATTTCACTTCAGCTCTTCCCCTTGACCCTTCTACCAGCCTGAAGACACTGGAATAGATCCATAGTTCCAACTCACAGGTGTGTGGCACTGAAGCTCAGAGAGGTTAAATGACTGGCCCAAAGTGGCTCAGCCAGGAAGCAGATGGAATGCCAGGATAGCATCCCCAGGGCTTCGCCCTCTCTAGCCTGCCACCCCTGGAACTGGCTCCATGGGAGCCACCTAGGTGCACACAGTGCCTAGTCCCATCCAGGCTGGCTGTCCAGTTGCTTCAGCAAGCACTGCCATAGATGGGGGCAGGGCAGAGAGGTGGGGAGGTGGAGGCCAGAGGGTGTGAGCAAAGAGAAGGCAGGGAGGGCAGCGAAATGCAAAGGGCAGGATGTGCAGAAAGTCTGCCCTGGGCCAGTGGAAAACAAAAGCAACAGCTGGCTGGGGCAGGACTCAGAGGGTGGAGCCCGGGTATTGCCTGCCAGATGAAGGAGAGCTTGCACCCACTCTGGAGCAAAAGGACAAATGGGATGCTACAGGGTCTGCACCCACAGAGACAGATTCCAGAGTGTCCTGAGGTGTGGGAGACCTGGCCAAATGGTGATATCACTGCGGAGACTTCCAAGTCCGAACAGTGCCCTGGCCAGCCCATGGTGCAGGTGGCCAGCTCCAAAGACCCCTGAGCCTGTCCATGGGGAGCCCAGCAAGAGGAGTCCTTCACAGGCTCTTCGCTAGCTACCACCCTGATTCTGTTGTCCTGGGCATTCTCTCCAGGCCTCCCTCAGAGGCCACTTCCTTTGTTTTGCAGACCGAGGGCCATCCTTTGTTCTGAATCAATGTGCTCCAAAGATAAGCCCCAAGAAAACAGTTGTTGCCTTTTGACACTGACAATTAGAATCTTTGGAAAATGGAGCAAACAGGAAATGACAAATGGTTTCAGTGACCAGGACGAAATAGTGGCTGAAAATCGCTGCTTAGTGTCAGGACACTCAATTTCTGCCTCTTGTGAGGGATGGCCTGGGTCAGTGGTGGGTCGGTGGCTTTTTGTAAGCACTACAGGAGGTCAACAATTACTGGCACTGCAATTGACATGGTGCCCACAACACTGACAGGCAATACTGCCCTGTGGGTCTTGTGTGGGTCCAAGGGTGGTTCTTCCAGGGTGGCCACCCTGGCGAACCTAGGGATGGGGTCCACAGAAAGTCTAAGGCCTGGCTCCTCCTCTTTCTCATCCTTTCCCAGCCCCACTAGGCCCAGGGGCCAAAGTCACAGACGGGTTCTGGGCTTCCATTCCTGGAGGCTTACAGAAGCACTCTGGCCTCCCCTTGTGCACCAAGCAGGAAAGGGGTGAAAGGCCTGGCCCAGACCCTGCTGCCTCCTGCTGGCTCCACAGAGACCAGGCCAGGTGCTGCATCAGTCTCCATATTAGCCACCAAGTGTCATGCTCTTGCCCCCCTCCTAGTGCAATCACCTGGATGCTTCCCTCTCACTGCTGCAGAGAAAATAATCTCATTACCAATTCAACCACTTAATCAGACAAAGGGGCTCTCCAGCTGGGCGAAGCCAGAAGGCAGGTGATCAACAGGAATTGGACACATGCCCACAGAATGCTCCTGGGTTTCAGCCCGATTCAGACTGGAGTTACTCACCCCACGGTTCCCTAGAGGAGGGCATTCTGGCTTGGCATGTCGAGGGACAGAGGGAGGCAAGGAGCAGGGAGAGAAAGAGTAGTGGGAGGAGGGACAGGGAAGAGGAGGAAGGAGGGACTGGAGAGATGGGTGAACTCTCCGTTATCAGGGAACTCCCACCTGCTCATCCAGCAGACAGAGCCCTTTGAGGGTCCCCACACAGAGTCAGCCTGCCACCCAGCAGAAGGCCCTCAGCACTCTGTCTCAAAGGCTAATGAGCACTGGCACTGGTTGCTTATTATTCCACAGGGAAAAGCACCTTCTCTTTTGGATTTTTGAAAAGCCAGAATTGGGAACAACTCACCCTTCTTATTTCCTTTGAAATGACAGGGGGATGGGATGGTGTGTGGGGACTGTCAAGTCATTGAGATTTGTATTCTGGGGGCTCCTGTACCTATGTGGCTGGAGACATATGATGTCCACAGGGTCGGACCACTCCTACCAGAAGGCTAGTTTGACAGTCTTCAGAAACCAGCAGGGGCTTCTGATACCAAATGGTGGGCAATTTTTGATTGTTTCCTAGTTTCCTTCTAGGAGTATAGAATACTGTAACACCTGACTTAGTTTCTTCAGAATGCCCACAGAGGAGGCTAGAACAGAGGATGAATTTCTTCCCTGTGAATTTCTGAGGCCACAATCTGGGATGGGCCACTCAACAATTGCCTTTATTCATGGGTTTGGCTCAGTGTCTTCCTCTACCCAAAGTGTCACACAAGGGACTGAGTGACTCTGAAGCCCCTGATCCTGAGATAGGGTTTACAGGACAGCCAAGCCAGTCCTTCCATCAGTCAGTTGACACATACTTATTATGGGTCTACTGTGGGCCAGGCTCTGTCCCTGGCTCAGTGCTATCACTGTGTACCTGTACTGCTAAGGATCTTCAATAAACAAGGAGAGCAGACCAAGGAGATTGTGACCTAAGACAACATGGCAGGGGAACACATGCTGAGTTGAAGGCCATTCTCTACATTAGGCAAACCTGGGCCAGTCATCTCCAGCTGTCACTGGGGGCTTCACAAAATAAATACTATCAAAAGTCAATGAGTGGGATGGGTGTGGTTGCTCTTGTCACCCTGCATTTGCAGTCTTGTCTTTCCACTTGACGTATGACTATGTAAACTATCCTTGCCCAGACTCTAGCTCGGTGGCTTCAAGGCTGGCTGGTGCCCACAGGGTTTGGTCTAAGTGCTGAGAGTGATCATCTGACAGAGAGAACAAAGGTTCCTCTTCTTCCCATGTGGTGCCTGCACCCTGTCTCCCTCTGACTCACTGGCTGTGGTGACCAGGTGACAGCCTGACCTGTCCCTTAGAGCCCCCCATGGGGGAGTCAGTGTCCCAGTCTCTTAAATGAAGTCAGGACTGCCCTTCTGCTGGGGCAGAGAGAGAATGTGGTAGGAAACAGGACTCCTATGCAGGCTGGCTGGAGTCCTCTGCTTGGTGGTTCCTGAGGCCAGCACAGGGCAGGGCAGACCAGGCTGGAGACAGCCACATTCTGAGTGGACACATCTGCTCTCCTAGTTCTGTTTCCCTGGCATTTGGGGTCTAGACAATATTCTGTGGGATTCAGCCAGAGAGCAAACAGCTGAGGAGTGCTGAGAGAAATCAATAGCTCTTGAGTGGAAAGCACTCCCTGTTCTTTCAGGCCAGGGCCGGCAGGATGAGGGAAGGGGCCGCATGTACTAAAGCAGAATTTCCATTAAAGGCCAGAGTCCTGGGAGGCTCTTTTGGCTTGATGGCATCTTCTGATCACTATCACTTAGGAAATGCTCCTGTCAACACTTTGCTTAGCAGACAGGGCAGACATTCCGCGCACATTGCTGTTTCATACGCCACAACAATAACAACAATGACAACCCTGCCATCCAAATGAAATTCTTTGCAAATGCTGGTCTCCGGCATCTTGTTCTCATCACTGCTAATGTGACTTGTGGGGGCACTCCAGGCCACCCCACCTGGCTCTGGGATCTGGAGGCCAATACCAGCTCACAGTCCTCTTAGACCCATCTGCATTCACACCTGGACTGGACCACTATGCCTCCATTGGGTGGCTCAGCTTCCCATGTGGAGGGTGCAGGAGTCTTGGATGGGCACCCATAGCAGATGGCTAGCACGAAAGGCAGCTCCTGAGCACCCACTAGGTGCCAAACAGGCAGGCAGTGGGTGGGAAGATGCAGCAGTGTGGAAGGATGTGCAGGGCAGAAAGCATTAGCAGTCCCTCCCTGGCATCCAGGGCCTGCCTTTGGGGCTGTCACCTCCTGTGTTCCTCCCAATAACCCAGTGAGGCAGGCGGGCAGGCTGAGCAGGGGACTGCACCCCCGGTGACAGATGAGGAAAGCGAGGCTCAGGGAGAAGTGACTTACCTGTGGCGTCGCAGTTAGGCAGTAGTGGAGCGGGCACCTGCCTCCAGGCCTTCGGATCCCAGCCGCCCCAGGGCGCTGCCTCTGAGGTGCTGTACGAGGAGGTGACTCTGGCCAGCTCATGAGCAAAGGAGCTGCCGGGCAGGAAGGCCTCACTCCCCAGGGCCTGGCAGGATGGGGGCTGTCGCCCGAGGCTGACCTGGGGGGGCCTGGCTTCCCCAAGCTTGCAGGCTTTGTCTACATGAGTCTACAACAACCGATTGAACAATCCATCAGCTGCTTGGCCACAACACGGCTCTGACTGATCTTGCCACCGCCCTCACCACTAGTGGGGCCGTGGGGTGTTGTGGTTTTATGCACCGACTTGTTTGGGGAAGCAAAACTAAATAGCTTTGTGGTCCTAACTTGTCTTGGGTCCCAGACTCCCTAGAGAAGCAGTTACAAACTATGGTCTCCCTTCATACAAAGTGCATTTAGGGTATTTCCCCATTCCTTGTGTGCCACTGCCATTCTATGTATGAATCAAGAGGGTTTTCTGGACCATTTAATGCCAATCCATGGACTTCATGTGAAGAACTCTGCTTTGAGCAATTGCTGTCTTGTTGAAGGTGGGCATGAAGCTAAGCTGGATAGCCAGTTCACTGGCAATGACTTTGACCAGTACTGATTCCCTGTCATCCTACCCCACACCCACCTCTGTCGCAGAGCATACAACTTTAAACTGATGTGTGTGTACAAATACTGAGGAATCTGCAAAACCAAATGATGAGTTCAAGACCAAATAGTCAAGATCACATCTTACAATGGCCAGGCTCTGAACTGCAGCCCTTGCTGCTCTTGACCCTACTAGGCTTCAGGGCTTCAGGACTCCTGTGGGTGCAAGTTCCCTTTCTTTCCATTGTGCTTTAGAAGACAGGGATTCTACCAACATGGAATAGACTTTCTGTATGACCCCGTCCTTTCAGCTGAGGCAATTAAAATGACCTCATACTTGATACCATTGTCAGCAAACACTTCAAAAGTCAAATGAGCAGCTTCTGTGGCCTCAACACCCTGATGCGAACAAGGGCTTGGCAGCAGGGCATTCAATTCAGTTCACTTCAATGAAGAAATACCTAGGGTCTACTGCAGCCCAATCTTTCCAATGGGTGATAGTCCAGTAGGTATCTGGATGTTATTTGAAATAATACTAAGATTTCCATGGTGGAATTTACCGAACATTTGTTGTGCTCCAGGCACTAAATCAGCACTTTAAATATTTGGTCTCATTCAGTTCTTATGAACAACTGCTTCTGAGGTAGGGGCTAGTATAGTCCTTATTTGACAGATGAGGACACTGAGGCCCAGAGGTTAAGTTAAGTTGCCCAAAGTCACTGCTAGTTAGTAGCAGAGCAGGATGCAGACCCAGGTTTGCCTCACTCCCAAAGCCCATGTAGTTTGTGTGTTGAGTCATTAACTTGCCAGATGGAAAACATGCTGTGAGACAGAGGGACTCATAATGTGCCACTGAGAAAGTCCAGGCCAGGTGTTGCTAGGGAGGCTCTAGACAAATTTTTAAGAACGAATTGTAAATATTTAAAGTTGGGAATAAGAAGATAAGCTAACTAGCTGGAGAGGTTTAAGGAAGATGACATATACTCATCCCCCCCCTGCAAAAAAAAAAAAAAAAGAGAAAGAAACCCAAAGAAAACTAACCAACATGAACTCTTCCTAGCAAGTGAACCCAATGTACTTGTGAAAAAGACTCCTTTAGCATACTAATGGCATTGGCAGCAACCAAAAGGGCTCCGCAGCCTCCCTTTAGCATGGCTCCTTAGCACAGAGTTGGTTTGCTGGCTACCTGCAGCTTCATTTCATTGCACTCACACTCGTGTTTGTCCTTGGAGTAAGGTCATGTGGGTGAAATGCAAGCAGCAGCGTGGCTTTCCCCAAATCCACTTCTAGCTCTTTGATGATTCTAAACACAGTTTACAATCACACTGGACTTGAAAAAACACCCGTATGCAAATATCACTTGTGTTCTGATGACTTGCCCACTCCATGACGACACATTCTATGAGCAATGAATGGCGCTTATTTGTAGAGAATGAAAGCTTTCTAAGCATTTGCTCAGGAATCCCTGGTAGCTTCATGTGACTTGGAAGATATTAGTGATGGGTCATAAAATATGACCCTCTCAGCATTAGCATACACTCACAGTGCCTTAGTAGACCATGAGGCAGAAAAATCTACAGATGGCATATGGAAACGACTGGTGGTGGAATAGCCCCTGATGGCATGGACAGCCCTGTTCTAGCAGCAGCATAATGAGTGGGCCTGGAGCACTTGCCCAAGTGGAGCAGGCCCCGCGCAGACCCATGCCATCCCCAGCCATGAGCCAAAATATAGATGGAAAGGAAGGATAACCTACAAGTGTCTGTTCCAAACACGGAGATGGGTTTGCTCTATGTTTGGAAACGTCTAGAACTACAAATGCTCCTACCAACATTTCTTTGGGCTCCTCTTGGCAGGTGTGTGATATGCAGTTGATTTTCTTAACTGAAGGGCAGCAAGTGCATGCAAATCAACTATTGAAACTCCTAGTCCAAGTCATGATGCTAGATCATATTCATAGCAGATGGCAACTAGCTCAGAGTCACAGAATAAGTAAGTGGGAGAGCTAGGCCTAGGCCTGACTTTAAAAATCACAGATAGTAAGGGTGCTTCAAGATGAAGCAATGTTCAAAGTGCAATACCTAGGCTTCTGCATGTGTCCCACCTCCTCTCTCCTGCAGCCTCAATTTCCTCAGCGTCTCCTTGCTGGGTACAGTGAGCACAGCTCCAAAGGAGCCATCCAACTAACTGTCATGTCTAAGCAGCCAAGGAAGGGAGTGGCAGGATTTCCTTTAGAGATTTCTGGATTTAGACTGCAGATTGAATGCATGCACCTAAATTCATTCCTTCCCAAAGCCCCATTATAACTACATTAAAGGCTTTTTTTTTCTGGCTTTGTTTTTTAAAGACAAAATCCCACTAGCATAAAGAACATAGAAGAGGAGATAATAGCACCAGAATTTATGAATCTAAGAAAGATAAACTTAACTGGGCCTGGTGGAGCACACCTGTAGTTCTAGGTACTCAAGGCTGAGGTGGGAGGACTCCTGGAGCCCAAGAGTTCAAAGCTAGGCTGGGCAACACATTGAGGAGAGAGAGAGAGAGAGAGAGAGAGAGAGAGAGAGAGAGAGAGAGAGAGAGAGAGAGAGAGAGAGAGAATGCAGGCTAGGGTTTGCTGGATACATAATGGATACATAACCCCCCAGGAAGCTGGGAGAGAGGAGAAAGTGGGAAAAGTAACTTGGTTTTCAGGGTAGGATCTTCATCACACTCAGAAGAGGAGCTTCAGATTATCTACAGAACTTGAGGGTAAGTGGAATGGGGTGATGGTGAGAGTGACAGGGTGGCTGAAAGCTGGTTAAGAAGCAGGCTGACTTGTGGACCCCCCAGTCTCCGTGTCCTCTCCCTAACTGTGGCAGAGCATGGCCTTGACCCCTCACTGGTGAGCTTCCTGGGTCTTGCTACCCAATCAGCTGAGGCATTTCACTTGACCCCATAGACACATTCTTCACTGACCTACACAGGGTAGTCAGAATACAGTATGAGCACTTAACTTAAAAAAATTGATTAAAAGATATATCCTTGTTAATATCCCTCAAAATACCACCCCTTGCTTGGAACACTCTCATCCCATGTCATGTCTCCCGCTCTCTCTGAAACAGTTCTGGAAGTGTTCTTTCATGAGCGAGTGTCTTTACCAGGTATGACAAAAAATGAAGAGAATGTTCTTGCCCAGTGCCATTCAAAGGAAGGGTAGGCACATGAAAACCAGATGATCCACCTTATTCATTGGATCTGTCACTGAGCAACTTCTCGTTCTTCCCTAAAGTCAAAATGAGCAGGACAAGTCAGTTGATTCAGGCCACTGAGGCAGCTCAACAATGCAGCCAGGGACATGGAATCCAAAACTGCTTTAGAAGGTGGCAAGAACATTAAGGTAAGTGTGTTCAATGTGAGGAGGAGGAGTTTGAGGCAATTAATAGTGATGTGTGTTTTAGTGTAATGCACTTTTAAAACTTAAATATACACGCTTTTGTTGATAAGACCTTGCCTATTTAGGGGGCAATGGTGCTGGAGGTAGACTGGCCACACTGATGATGGTGGCTTCCAGAGTATGCGGGTTCATTGTACCCTTAGCTGTTGATGTGAAGCTAGGGGCAGCTCAGGGAGCCTTTAGCTATCTGGGGCCTAGGACTCTTTTATACATATAGTCTGTGCTTGCTGCTTAGTTTTTTTTTTTTTTTTTTAACAACAAAATGATGTATGAGTTTATTAATAAATGGCAAAACTAACTAGAAAAGGAAGAAGACAGTTATCTTAGCATAATCACAGCTGCTTGTGTGGGGAGGGGGTTCTGATTAGGAAGGCTACACAGAGCTTTATTTGGCAGTTGTCATAATTCTACTTCTCATTTTCCTGAAAGGGTGGAAGTCAACCCTTACAGTGATTCATGCACACCCATGTTTATAGCAGCACAATTTGTCATAGCTCAGTCTTCGAAATGGGCTCTATGTCCATCAACAGATGGATGTGTAGACAGTGTAGTCTTTATACGCACCGTGGTCCTATGCTGCGAGAAACAAGAATGAACTCGAGGCATTATAGGTAAATGGATGTGCCTTGAGACCATAATATTATGCGAAATAAACCAGACTCGCAAGCTCAAATATGGCATGGTTCCTCTTATAAGAGAAAGGCAAATATACATAAAGAGCAAAATCAAATACAGATAATAGGAAGTTGGGAGATATTTTCCACATGGGAAGCAGACCCATTGTCGGCAGGGATGGGATGGGTAGGGGACGAACAAAGAATCAAGATGCGTGATGTACATTTATCAAGTCTCCATCACAAATGTAATCATGATGAATTGCAAACAGGGGTGAATGAAAAATAAAGTGTTAAGAAAAACAACCTGAAACCCAGTGCATTTCTCAACCTGCTCAGGGTTACATAGGTTTTTACTTTTCATTTCTTTGTTACACTGTACATACAGACCTTTTACACTTGTCTGTGTCTGTGTCATTTTCTACTAAAGGGGAAAATCTATGCACACCGCTTGATACTAACAATGTGAACTATACACTTTGGTATAGAAGAAAATTAATGAGATACCATGTTTTAGCTTGCTAGCAGTAGCTATTCCTGAGTTATTTGTGTATTCATATTGATATATTTTATTGTGACATCAGCTTTGGGTCTTCTGACAACTTTCCAAAACAGAAAGTCACACAATGCACTCAGAAGACAAGGTCCTCATGTACAATTGAAATTAAACGGCTGAGAAACACTATCAGTGGCAGTCTATGCAGATGACAGCTACCAAAAGAGACCTAAAGACACCGAAAAGATGTATGTAGATGGACTAGGGTCAGCGCCTGGAAGTTACCATAGGTATCATTTCTTGGAAGAGGAGAGGTGCTCCAGGGCTTCTGAAGTATTGTGAATAACTTGCCTGCTTGGTGGGTTACCAGGGTGCTGGGTTTATTATCATATTTGTTATCCTTTGGTCTGCACGGACAGCATGGGCTCCATAAGAGATTTCCTTTAGTGAAAACCAGGAATTATGATAGTAGAAAGCGATGGTGCTATGTCAAAGGAGCAATCTGAGTTTACTTATTTATTTAATTTTCATTTATGGGGTACTGGGTCTTGCTATACAGTTAAGACTTGTAGTGATCCTCCTATCCCAGCCTCTCCAGTATACCACCACACCTGGGGCTTTGGGGCTGGGTTGGTGCAGTGTGAAGGTGCAGGGAATTGAACTCTGGTCCTTGTGCTGGCCACTTAGACTGCTAAGCTATCTCTCTGGCCCAACAATCTGAGTTCAAAGTCATCATTGTTAGAGGTTAAGAAACTTTGGAACTTTGGCCATATTGACTTCTTCTCGGTGGTCCAGGTAAAGGGCTTTCCGAGGGTCCATGGTTAGCGCGCTCTCTCAGGGTACTCTTGACCCAGCTCTCTGCTCTTCAGTGCTTGCCAGGAATGCCAACCCTTCCAGGGCTAAGGATGTAAGCCCTGTCTTCTTCCTCCAGACTTTGTCCACATAGATGCTCAAGTGGCTCTTTCAGCTTTGCTGCTATTCTCTCATGGCCACCTGTATCATCTCCTACCTTTCTGGGGTGGAAACCTCACTCTCTCCTCATCTGTCAATGATGGCCTCAACTTCTGCCCTTTCATTTGGACAGATCCTGTCTCCTTGGGGCCAGCATTTTCTTCTACTTTTCAAACACTTTCAGAACTTAGGAGAAATTAGAACTCACTTATTTTACTTGTACTTTCTGTAGTTTAAGGAGAGGCCCCATGGATTGCCACAGATTGCGAAGCAAATTACAGGTAGAGTGTGAGGCTCATAAAGACCTCCAGAGAGCACCTGTTGCTACTGCTTGGCAAGGACTCAGCTTGCACGCATAGAGCTCAGGGATTGCCACCATCTGAGAAGCACTGGCTGCCTCTATCACCCCATTTGATAAGTGGGTACTACAGTTTGGCTCTGGAGTGTCCCAAGTGTTAGAGTCTTGGCCCTTAACTTGGTGCTATGGTAGGCGGTAGAACCTTTAGGGACAATGGGAGGTTTAGGTCATTGAGGATGTGACCTCAGTGGGACTGTAGGATTCCTGTCTCTTCTTTCATTTTCAAATGCAGCCATGAGGTGAAAGGATGTCCAGCTCTATGCCCTGCTCCATGTGCATCATGTATTGCCATAGATCTAACAAAATGGTGTCAAGTGGACCAGACCCTCCACAACTGTGAGCCAATATAAACCTCTTCTCCTCCTACTCCAGGGAACCTTGCTGCAACTCCTTTACACCAATGGCAGGCACTTTCCCTGGCCTGAAATCAAAGAAGGGAGAAGAGTGGAGCTAGTGTACGTAGCTTTGATCCACAGCTTACTGAAAAAGAGATCCATACAAGATGCAAGTGCCGTAAAGGAGAGGAAAGAAACTCTTCCACACAGAGATGGTATTGTTTGACTTCGTTTTCTTTCTCACTGAGAGCAACAGGACACATTGCATTCCTGAGCTCAACAGGTGCTGTTGAGAAAGACACTACACCTCGACATTCCTCATAGACCTAGCTCCTGCAAACAGACTGCAGTCGCTGTTGGACCTCTTCGGTGCTCAAATGATACTGCACACCAACAAGTGTCAGGAGCTTTCAGGAATGAATGATCTCATTCGTTTAAAATGATATACCAAGAACTGACCAGGCAGTAATCAGTCTGGAGAATGCTCAGGGAATTTAAAACAGCAGTGTTAAAGGAACTCAGCCTGAAAAGCACAGAGGAATACAACTAAATAACTTAACAAAGACTTGGATGCAGTTTAGAAAATGACACAGAAAATCTTGAGCTGAAAATTGTACTTAGTGAAATTAAAAATGTAATGAAAGGTATACATAGCAGGATAGATCAAACAGAAGGAAGAATCTGTGAATCTTCAGACAGGCTATTTAAAAACATATGTTGGAGTATGTTATGGTTTGTGTTTGGAAGTCTTGTTCACTAGTAGGTGGGCTTTTCCAGAGGTGGCTAGATATAAGCCATGATTGAGTTACAGTGCAATACGGGGATTATGGGTGGGTGATTACTAAATAGATGCACTGTTTGGTTTAGCGTTGTACTAATCCCTGTAGTCTGAATAAAATAAAAGGGGCAAAAAAACATTAAAGCCCCCTCTTGTGTTGCTTTTGCTACTTTGTGGGCACAATGAACAGCTCTCCTCTACGAAGTAACTAAGACAGAGGAGAATAATAAAAAAATGAATGAAGAGAAACAGAGAAATCTCACAGAAACTTTGTGACAGTGTTAAATGAGCAAATATTTGGGTTGTTTGTGGTCAAGAAAGATGTGAGCATTCTTTTGGAGAAATAACAGCAGAAGCCAAGTGATGTGGACCATGCCTGTAATTCCATCTACTTGGGAGCCTGAGGCAGGAGGATGGCAAGTTTAAAGCCAGCCTGGGCAATGTAGTGTAGACTGCCTCAAAATAAGAAAGGGCTGAGGATTAGCTCAGCACTTTTGGGGCTTAATCTTCAGTACTGAAAAAATAGAAGACAATGCAAAAGAAAGAAAAAAGACACAATAACAGAAAACTCCCCAAATCTAAGAAGGATACAAATCTAGGCACAAGAGGCCCAAGGTAATCAGTGAAACTGAACTCAAATAAACCTATCTTAAGATGCCTCATAATTAAGCTCTCATAGGGGAAAGATAAAGAGAGGCTGTCAAGAGTGCAAGAAAAAAGAAAACACAGGAGTGTCCCGATTCTATTGCTAGTGTACTTCTTAGCAGAAACTTTAAAAGCAATCATGGCATTAGCATATTAAGAGACAGGCAATACAGAAAGATGTAAAGTGTAATATCAAGAATTTGCAATGTGGGGAATGACGGAACACAAGGAGAAAGTTTCTTACTATATTTTCTCTTGTTTTTGGTTTGTTTCTGTTCTTGGCTATGTGGTTGTATTAAGTTGCTCCCACTTGAAAATCACTTGCCATTACCAAAATATGTTTTTGTGAGCTCTATAGTAATCATAAGTCAAAATTCTGTAATAGGAAAATGAAAACTAATATAAGCAAGGATGAAAATACACTATGAACAATTCACTTAATCACATAGAAGGATGTAAGAGAGGAAGAAAGGTAGGAACTACAACAAACTATGATAGCTAAAGATCTTATCTATCAGTAATTGCCTTGAATGTAAATGGATTAATTTCTCCAGTTAAAAGACATAGAGAGACTGAAGGGATGTTTTAAAAAGTCCCAATATATAAGTCATTATATATTGAGAATTGAAATTCAATCTATACTTATTACATATTCATAAAAGGGTTACTCTAGCACAGAAAATTACAAACTTAGGTATTTAGACCTTGCTTGAAAGAAAGTCATTTCTCCTTTAATGACAAGTATAGACTGAAAGTAAAGGGACAGAGGAAGACATTCTATGCAAATATAATCCAAAAGAAAGCTGGGGAAGCCATAATTATATCGGGTGGAGTTTTTCCACAATGGAGTACTACTCTGTCATGAGGAGGGATACGTTTGAGTTTTTCATAGGAAAATGGATGCACGTTGAGACAACAATGTTAAGTGAAATCTATTAGACACACAAGTGTAAATATCACATGGCTGCTCTCATATGAGAGACTTGAAGTACAAATAATTTAAAGATCAAAACAAAATATAACAGGAAGTCGCGAAAGAGATCTTTTGCAAATGGGAAGGTGACCAAGATACAGAGGAAAGGGGGGAGGGAGAGGGGAAGGGAATAAAAAAGAATTAAGACGTGCTCACTGTGGCAGCACATATACTAAAAAATTATGATGTGATATATATATATATATATATATATATATATATATATATATATATATACCAACTACCCACGATGAAGGTAGTCATTATGTAGTACAAACATGGATTGATAAAAATTAAGAAAATTTAAAGCATAAACTTTATACAGAAAGAAGCTGTAATGAACATGAAAGTCATTATATATTGACAATTGAAATTCAATCTATATTTATTATATATTCATAATATTCATTAAAGGATCAATTCAGCACAGAAAATTACAAACTTAGGTATTCAGACCTTGCTATGGTTCGGCTCTTAACCAAATAGATCCAAAAAGCATCAACAAAATGCCAAGAAAGCAACTCCAACAGCATGTTGAAAAGGTCACTCTGTACAATCAAGTGCGATTCATCTCAGAGATACAAGGATGGTTCAATATAAGCAAATCAAATAAAACACCTTTTTAATGAAATGAAGGTCAAATCCATATGATCCAAATCTATACGATGGAGGGAAGCCATTCAATACAATTTGCTCAATATCCCTCTATAATAAAAATGCTGTATAAACTGGTGTACAAGGGATGTATTCAGTGTAATAAAGACATTTATAATAATCCAATAGCTAACATTGTACTAAAAGGGGTAAGGCCAAAGCCTTCTTTTTAAGATCTGTAAGAAGACAAGGAATATCTGTTCTCTCCACTTTTATTCTATTCAGTCTTGGATGTCATAGAGCAATTAGGCAAGAGAAAAGAAGATCTAAATTGGAAAGGAAATGCATATATATGGTTCTATCTATCTATCTATCTATCTATCTATCTATCTATCTATCTATCTATCTATCTATATTCAGAATCCACCGAACTCTAAGTAACTATCAGAAATAATAAATTAATTCAGAAAAAACTGTAGGACATAAAAGCAATGTTTGGGAGTTGCCCAGGTAACAATTCCTGTTCCAGATTCAGCGGCTCCTATCTCATAGAAACAGCTGGTATTTGTGATGCTTAGCTGGTCACTGTGATGCACATTGTATGAACCAATCCCCAACTGACAAGTTTTTCTGTTTCTGTACTTCCCGCGTATTTATGCCATATAGTCCTCAACCACCAGAGATCAGAGACTGGTATTCTGGGAGTAATCCCAAACATTGCCTGATCATGCAAATAAATCTATCTCCAAATCATGGGTGCTGTTTTAGCATTTCTGATTGTCATTGCAAAAAAATCAATCTCATTTAAAAAACCTACTAAAAATGCCTAGGACGAAATTTAACCAGAGTTATTTTTTTTAAATGATAAAAGAAAGTAGTTTATGTTTTAAATTTATTTTTATTCTCTTTAAAATAAAAAAAATATAGCACAAAGCAGTAATAATCCAAACAGCCAGGTATTGGCAAATTATAGGCATATGAATTAATGAAACATAATATAGAGCCCAGAAGTAAATCCATGCATCTACAGCCAACTTCTTTTCAACATAGGTGCAATAGAGATAAACTAGCATTTTCAATAAATGGTCTTGGGTTCAGTCCCCAGCAACACACACACACACACACACACACACACACACACACACACACACACTAGATTAAAGATTTAATGGTAAGACAGGAAACTGTGGAACTATAGAAGAAAATGCACAGAAAATGCTTTAGAACTTTGGGTGGACAAGAATTTTTTTGGAAAAGATATTAAAAGCACCAGAAACTAATGCAAAATCAGATATATGCAGCTGTACCAAACCAAAAAGCCTCTGCACAGCAAAGGAAACAATCAGCCAACACAGCCCCCAGACGCCCTATAGACTGTGGGAAAGTATTTGCAGTATATGCACCTGACACGGAGCTGATGTCAAGAACATAAAGAACTCTAAAAGTTCAAGTGAAATGTAACCTGATCAATAGATAGGCAACAAATCTGAGTCGGCATTTCTTAAAAGAAGACATCCACATGGCCAACAGGTAAGTGGAGAAAAGCTCAACATCGCTAATTACCAGGAAATGCCTAAGAATAGCTATTATCAAGAAAACTAATGACAGGCTCTGGTGAGATTGTGGAGAAAGGAAACCTTTGTGTACCATTGGCAGGAACATAAATCAGAACAGACTTTATGGGAAACAGTGTGGAGTTCCTCAGTAAAGCAAAAAGGGAACTACCACATGGTCCAGCCATCTCGCTGCTGGGTTCATATCTGAAGGCAGTGAAATTCATATGTCAAGGAGACTCCTGTGATCGTGGAGGCACTACACATGGTAGTGGGAACTTCCTAAGTATACGTCATAGGAGGAGTAAGTAAAATGCGGAGCATGTACATGATGAAATACTGTCCAGCCTTAAAAATGGCATGGATGGAATGGAGATATTTATGTTGAGGAGTGCATGTTGGCACAAAGGAGAAGCGGTGTGTGGTCTCATTCAGATGTGAAATCTACAAAGGTTGATCTCACAGAAGGGTGAGTAGAACACTGGTGAGGTAGGGAGATCGTGCAGTGGACAATGGAGAATGTTTTCTCAGTGGGTACTAAGCAGTGGTTGGGCAGGGTAGGATGTTTCATGGTACTGTGGCACACTAGAGGGACTACAGAGAGCAGTAATGCATTGTGTATTTCCAAAATCTGTAAGCAAGGCCTTTGAAAGTTTTCGTCAAGAAAAGGATAAACATTAGAGGAGACTGTTATGTTTAGCCTGAATTAAACATTACACAATCCATACACGTGCTGGACTCTAGATGGTATTCATAGGTGTAATTTTCATGGTCATATGTATCAGTAAAATACATATCAAAAAAGAGAAAGGAACAGAATTCCCAGTGTGAAGTTACTGGAAGGTAAGGCCTTTCAGAAGTGACCTGTTATGAGAGTGGCACTCTCATGATGAAAATTAGCACGCCAAACAAAGAGCAGAGGGAATCTGTCTCTTCTACCATTGGAGGAAGCATGAGAGGGTGACATCTATGAGGCATGGCCCCTTGCCAAACACTGAGCCTGTGGCTGTCTTGATCTCAGACTCCCCAGCCTCCAGATCTGTGAGGACCAATTTCTCTTGTTTAGAAGCCACTGTTGCTTGACTCTTCTGCTTGGCATCCTGAGCTGACTGATATAATAAGGAATACCGGAAGCGCTCCTCTGTCTCAGCTCACTGAGTTCATTTCTGTTTGCACTGTATTGTACTCGCTGGAGCTGGGTAGTTTTTTCCTGTGATTTTCCTTCCTCACTGCAGTCATGAGTTGGTTGCTCTAACAAAAGAAAGTGTAAGTCCTGGGGGACCCAGTGAGTCTACTTTTCCAGAGCTCCTGAAAAGGGGATTGATTTAGCTGAGCCTCTTTCTTCTGCTAGGTGCACCCTGTGTCCTGCAAAGAATGTTCTGTTTTCCAATCACTCTGCTTCACTTTCCCCAGGAGGGACTTGCAATTGCTAAGTGGATAATTCATGTGTGTGTAGGAGGAAGAAGGGCTAGCTGTTGGACCCCAGAAGGCAGGCATAGGCATACCCTACTGCTTTGCCTACAAAAACAGTTTTTCGGGTGTGAGTTTCTAATGATAATGGGATCCATCAGTGACATAAAACACAGGCACAGTCCTCAAATTCAACATACATTGGATATACTTTTAGTGGGTTTGTGGACTTTATTATTGACCTTTTCTATTTTTATTTTATTTCTTTGGTGGAACCGGGGATTGAACTCAGCCTTGCCAGGGAAGCACTTATTCCACTGAGCCATCTCCCTGGCCCCTTACTGACCTCTTCTAAAAAAATAAGTATTTTGTTTGGCTTGATTTCATTATAAAATTATATTTAATGATAGAAGCTTAAAGCAGTGGTGATGACCTGTAGAGTGAAATGATTCATATCCTGTGCCCAGAGGTGCAGCTGCCCACAAATGGACTCAGGATGCAGAGTACAAGAGTCTGGAAATGTAGTGGGAAGCCAGGAGAGTCAGGCTGTTGCCTTGGCTGGTCATTGCATAGTCTCACTGGGATCCCCCTTCCCCAGTGGCAGAGTGCAGGGCTCTCTCAGATCAGTTCCTCAGGCCCTGTTTGGTTGGACGTTCCATGAGTCTGAGGGGCCTCCACTGCTTTTGCCCAAGTGCCAGCCTACCAACCATGGGAGCTGGGAGGAAGGAACTGATGCTCGAAGGGGCTGATGTCTTGACAGAGAAGGCTCTGAGGGCCTCGAAGTAAGATGCCTGGGACCTCAGAGGGCACAGGGTGCCCAGAGAGAAAGAGGAAGAGCTGTAAAAGAGGTAGATGTGGATGTCAGGGACACTGGAGTTCCCTATCAGTTTTTTTTTTTTTTTTCTCAGATGACTTGTGTATTTCATTCCTTTGGCACACCTGCAAGTGTAGGCTATGTGATGTGTTGTAGAAATTGGGCAGTGGTTTGCTCCGGTTTTACCCAATCTTCTCCTTTTATTATAAAAGTCAGACAGAGAGAGTTACAGAGAAGCAGACACACTTGCTCCTAAGACAAGTTTTGTTACGCCTGTATGCCAGAGAATGGATGAATTGCTGTGGTTTATATCCAGATGTCCCACCAAAGCTTCATGTGGTCATAGGTGGACCTTTTGGAAGATGACTGGATTAGGAGGCTTTACAACTGACTTGCTCCTAGGAGGTAAGGCCAGGTTGAAAGAGGTGGGGCACTGGGGGCATGACCTGGAAGGTTTCCTTCTTTTTTTTTCTGGACTCTTCCCTTGACTCTCTTTGCTTCCTGGGTGCCATGACCTGAGCAACTATTCTGTGCCATGCCCCTTGGAGCCAGCTAACTATGGAGTGATAGCTTTACAAACTGTGAGCCAAAAACAAACCTTTCATTCTTTAAGTTGTGGGTGTTGGGTTTGGTGTCTTAGCAACTGGGAGGGTGACTAAGACTATGATGGGTCAGTGACCACTGTGCATTGCTTTCCAATCTTGTTTTTCTAAATGGTATTTTTTTTCTGTTTTTCCACACTCCTACTCTTTGTCTGCCCAGGTGAGATTGGTGGCCAGGGATCGCTGAAACATAACGAGCTACACACCGACTCAATTAGGAGGATGGCATATCCCCTGAGCTTTCTAGATTGAAGCTGGATCACTTCAGGGAGGCGTAAGTGGTGTTTCCATAGGAGTGAAGATTGGACAGTGTGAAGTGTGTGGGCAGAAGAGAGTGTATTGGTGAGGAGGGCCATGAAGGGTGAGTGCAGCGGCAAATACTGCGGGTGGCCTGGACAACACTGTGTTTTTCTTCTCTGGATCTCTCCCTCCATTTCCATTCAGGCGGCCTTCCTCATCTCATAGTGCTTAGAGGCTTAGAAAAGAACTGGCTCTACCTAAGGTTCTAGAGAAAGGGTACTTAGTTTGACTGACAGGAAGCATCCCAGTAGCCATGCGATGCATTCAGGCCAATAAGCTCAAATTTCCCAGGGGCTTCTGGGTAAGAAGCTTCCTTCCTCTGACAGATTCTCCAGCAATTCTCTTGCTCTCTGAATAGGTCAGGAGGAAGCCAGAAGCCCTTTTAATAGCTGGCTGCTATTGTGTGCCCACAAGGGGGAGCTAGCTACAGGATGAGGCCAGGCTAGGAAACGCAAGAGAAGATGGACACAAAGAAAAAGCGTCTCTGGTGACAGTGTTGAACTGTTTGTTGATTCAAATCAACACTGAAGTCTGCTTAACTACTGGACTTTCAGTTGAAGGACTCAATGGGTCCCCTTCATTATTCAAGCCAGTGGAAACTGAACTGTTTGCTACTGTCAAATGGACACATTCTAAGTGGCAAAGAATCTACCTTGGCCCCTCAGATCTCTGGGTGCGTGTGGGGGGTCAGCACTCACCTCCTGCCTCACATTAGAAAACACCCCATATCTAATAATGGAGCAGGAGACTGTTGCTCAGCTTTGAGTCACCTTTCTCTGCCCATAGACCAGTTTACATAAAGAGAAACCTAACACACCTAAACTGTTCAACAAACACATCCAGCACAGATCGAATATCTCAATCTTGGACTCTTCCTTCAGATTTGAATTGTGTTACTCTAGCTCTTAAAATGCATTAGTTGAATATGATACACAGTTTAGAAGCAGTAGTCCAGCTTAATAACATTAAGAATTTTTGGATCATATTCAATTCAGATGCAAACTTGAATATGTACTTTGTGGGTTTCTGTGAAGAAAATAATTGATGATCCAAACTGGAATTCATCTATAGAAAGTAGACAGTGCTATCTCCTAAAAGCAATTGTTGGCACCAAGCTTCTGAATTTTTAAATCCTTTGAAAAGTCCAAGAACATACCAGAAAGTCAAGATTTGATTTCAGAGATAATCACACACACAAAAAAAAAAACCCTGAGAGGCTATAAATGATGTTGCTGTGTAGGTAGCTGATGGCGCAAAAACACTCAGGAAAGTTCATTCTTTTCTTCAGTCCCCAGTCTAGTATGAAATAAGAGTACATAGTGGGAGAGTAGGAAAGAAACACCCACTAACTACAGGGTTATAGAGAAATGTTGATCAGTCTCAGTGTATATACAGAGGGAAGTTGTGAGTTGGATCTGGCACAGACACTGAACTCGGAGTGCACATGGGCTATGGACACACCTTTGGCAGATGGACAGTAAGGGGGCAGAAACAAAGTAGACTGTTGGGAACAGGGGAGGTGAGCCTCCATATGCCCCGGGGGAACTCTGAAAGGTTGCAGAGCTTTACCCATCCAGAGGACATCACATCAATTCCCTGTGCTCAACTCATAGGCAAGCATCCAGGATAGGAGCAAATACCTGGCGGTGGGGGTGTGCGTGCGTGCATGCGTGCATGTGTGTGTGTGTGTGTTTGTGTGTGCATATGTAGACTCAGTGGGACCATCACTGTTACCTTCAAATCTCTGAAGGGCTTGCTTTTTGCAGTATGAGCTAACTTTCAAGTTTGGAAAAGTCATGCTGAAGAAAGAGGCAGGCACAACAGACCTGGATGATCCCAGATCTCTGAATTTAGAGGGAATCATTAAGATCAAGGCCTTTCCCAGAGGCCACCCTTTCAAATTCATTCTGCTCCTTCCATCTGTGTCAATCACAAACTATAACAATTAATGGACAATCAAGGGTCCATTCTGAGTGGGGGGGAGGGAAGGAAACACTTCATGATATAATTGTCTTGTTGAAGAAGAAATTAAAAATCCTTAAATGAAAAGTTAATAAAGCAAGTAAAGTAAAATAGTAATATAGCTGTGAAAATAACAAAAAAACAAATAAAACCCCAAAATCCAAAGAGATAATTTCTGCAAGGAATATCGAACCTGTGTTTGCAAGCTAGTAAAAGGAACATTGTAAGACTGGGTGTGGTGGCATGTGCCTGTAATCCCAGTGCTTGGGAGTCTGATCTGTGTAGTGGGACCCTGTACTAAAAATTATGTTAAAAAAAGAAAAACTGTAATTTTTTTGAAGGAAAATGCTTGGAACTTGCCTTAGCTGGGATTTGAAATGTTCCTCAAAAGGCCATTACCATAAAGTCTTGATCACCACCCTGTAGCACCACTGGCAGGTGCTGGGACTTAATGGAAACAAGGTAGGTCATTGAGAGTGTGTCCTTGAAGGGGATATTGTGACCCTAGCTTCTGTTTCTCTCTTGGGAGCAGCTTTGTTCTTCCTTGTGCTTCTTGCCATGATTTTTTACCTTGTTTCAGGCCCTAAAGCAATGGAGCCAACCACCAATGGACTGAAACTTTTGAAACTATGAGCCTGAATAAACCTTTCCTCCGTTTAAATTGATCACCTCAGGCATTTTGCTTGGCAACAGAATCTGACTAATGCAAAGCTCATTCAAATACTGTTAAATGTTTCTCTAAGTTACATTCTAAGCATAACAGGAGAACACAGGCTAAAATACCATTGGAATGTGCTTGTTGGATGCTGTGCTACTCAAAAAGAAATAGCAGAGATATCAATACAAGTGATAAACATATGTAAAGTAAGACCTGTCCCTAGGGTTAGTGAGAAAGCTCAGTGGACTAAGCCTCTGCTTAGGTAGAACAAGGACCGTGGGTTCCATCTCTGGTACCATATGCCACTCTGCTCCACTCCTAAGTGTGCTGAGCCAGCTACAGAGACCAGGTGTGGTGGTGCATACCTGTAATCCCAGGCTGACACAGGAGGATCACCACGAGTCCAAGCTGCATAGTGAGACCTTGTACCAAATACACAAATTGAAAAAAAAGAAAACTCTGTCTCTGCTCCCAGGACTGATTACAGTTGATTAGTTTGTTAGGAGTACTGGTGTGCTTAAAGAATGGGGTGACTGAATCTTACCTGGTAAAAAAAAAAAAAAAACATAAAATGAGTGCCCTGAATTTCTAAGGTAGGATTTTTTTTTGCCTCTTTTTAAAATCTTGTATGGTTGTCATTGTGGTATGTGAAATGGCAAGCAGAACTTGTTTTGTCCCTGTAAATCACATTAAATGGTGGCAACAATGGCAACAGCAGTAGCAACAACAGAACCAATACAAATTACTACCAGAAGGAAAAATCTGTTACTTGTTGGGAGTGCAAGAAATACATGTATTGATATACTGCGTAAGAGCTGTAGAAATACAAGCCCAACAAGCCCAGAAAAATTCTTTGCCGGCTCTGTATGCAAAGGCAAAGTTTTCCCTTCTGCCTAGCATGAGAATATGAGTTCATCAATCTCCTAAGCCTTGAAGACTGAGCATTGCTATCAGTAGTTACCCTAAAACACTCCAAATCACTGCCATTTACAGAGTTACACGAGGCATCGTCCTGTGGCTGAGAAATGCACAATTTAGGCCAGAAGTAACTCTGCTTAAGAAGTGAGCATCACCAAACCCCAAGAGGCAGAAACCAAAGCCTTGTGAGCTAGGGCATGAGCAACGCCATTAACAGCCAGGTGCATCAAGTTTCCAAACCCCATGTGGACACTGGTCGGAAGAGGTGCAGGAGCTACATGCTTCCCACTTTGCACACCAGCACCAAGGCTTTGCACCCAGATCTCAGTGTGGTTGAGAGCTTTAACCTTTTCTGCACTCTACCCTAAAGCCCCAGCTTATGTAGAGAGCTGGTTTAAGACAGCAAGTTGCTAGCGCCACACTGTCAGCTCCTGGATGACTCATCCTGGTGTTTCTGGTCACGTGAGTATACCCGAGAGCCAATAGGGCAAGTGGGGCTTCTGATCCCAGTCACGAGAGATGTCATCTCTATGTACAGTCATTTCTTTGTCCCCCTGTCCACATGTTGCCTTTTGGTTGAGCTGACCAGGAAAGTCATTTCTAAGTCCTGTGTGGGCCTAGGCATGGCAATTACATGTTCCTCACTAAGGCACACAGGAAACTCAAGTGATCCGGACAAAGTGAGAGGTGAACAGGTGGACACACAGCCCATTCTGCTCTTCCCTAACATGGCAGCAGGTCAGCTCCTTTTGCCACTTTTAGATTGCACACTAATATTACTGGAAAAAGTATGGCTTTTGATTAGCAGAAGATTAACAAAGACAGAAGTTCTTTTTTTGTTCTTAAAAAGTTTTGGTAAGACATCCTATCATCTGTCACTTAAATAATGGGGACATTCTAAGAAGCTAGTTGTTAGGTGATTTGCCTGTGCAGAAGTGTCCTCAGATACGCTTATGTACACTTAGATGGTATGGTCCAGTCACTTGATGTGGCTATTTATGTAATCAAGAGATTCATTAAGCTAAGGCCACTGCCATTGTATACAGCATAGCATTTCACAGTAAACGTTTTTGTTTATGAGTGGATGAGAGAACTCTAAAATACAGCATAAGAAACTCATCAGCTAGAATAATTTATTATTATCATCCAGAGTGACGGACTGGTCAGGAAGATAGCTCAGCAGCACAGTGCCTTTCTGGCAAGTGCAAGGCTCTGAGTTCAATTCCAGGTACCAAAAAAAAAAAAAAGAATGAGGTAGTGTACATACTTGTACATGCTATCCTTCTATATGACCAGCAGCATACTAGGTCCTATACCATGGCGCTTCCACACACAACGTAATGCCCAGTGTACCAGCAACAACTTGCAAGGCCCATAACATAGAGCTAGGCCAGTTATGATGTCATTAGGTGCTAGGAGTTTTTTCTGATCCATTATAAACTCATGGGACTACCCTCATAAATTTGATTCTTGGTTGACAGAGATATTGTTTTACAGGGTATGGCTGTATATAGCACCAAACAGATCACTTCAACCTTTGCAAATTGTACAATTCAGTGACATTAAACATTTATGATGTGGCCCAGCCATCCACACTATTCATCTGAACAACTGAAACTGTGTGTGTTTCATCTGTGTAAGTCCAAGCCACACCTTTGCCAATCTCACATGAAACTTGCCTACATGGGTGAGTGAACAAAGCATTGAGGAACCATAGAAATGGGAATCCTTCATTCTACTCACTCTCTTAGGAGCTGCTATACAAGTGGGGGGCAGGACAGCCTCCGAGGTGGGTCTGGAGATGGAATAGGGTGATCTATGTGGCCATTGAACTTGTTTACAGCCTTCAACAATCACTGCACTTTGGAGGAGGAGGAACACCCTGGAGAAGCTCTCGTCTAGCAAAGACAACTGAAACACAATGCAAGAAGCAAAAAGTGGTGCCAGTGTGGGCAAAAGGATGAGATCAAATGCAACCCCCAAGGTGTCTCAACTTGGAAACTCTTTCTGTGGAGTGGTGCAGCGGGGTGCTTTCAACCTAATGAGTACATTTGGACCCTGGATCTCCTCACATCTCTGAATCCATGGCTGCTCAAGTCACTTCCATAAAGGGATGGAGTCTTTGCACAGAGCATGCCTACATCCTCCTGTGTACTTGGCATCATCTCTAGATTACTTACAATTCTGCACAATGCAAATGCTATGGTAACAGTCGTTATACTCTATTGTTTAGGGAATAATGGCCAGAGAAAAGTGTGTACATGTTCAGTACAGATGCCGTTTTTAAAACAACACTTCCATCCACAACTGGATGAATCTGCACATACAGAATCCACAGTATGTGTGGGGGAATGTCATCCATTCCCTACTGTCTCCATTAAGCTCAGAAGCAATGGGGTCAGAGTACACACAGATGCCTTACAAAGCAGGCCCTGGCCATAGGCTTCATGTGTCTCAAAGGTCACAATAGGCTAAAGGCACAGATACACGGAGGAAAATCCTCCATAAGCCCATGATATGGGGCCGGCAAAGGACCTGAGAGGGAAGCTTTAAGAGAAGATCATTAATGGCACATGGAAGCCAAAAAAGAAACTGAAAACCCAAATTGATTCTTGGTAACATCGGTACTTATACCAGTGAGCTCTGAGCTTGTTTTCTGAATTCAACAGGCTTTGGCATTTCATTTCCTGGCAGTGCAATGCTGAGATATCAGGCCCTGAATTTCCAAAATGTATTTTATACTGGGCTGCATCCTAGTTCCTCACAAAGTAGCCAAAAAAAGTTTTCCCAAATTAAATAGCTCTTTGTGGCTCAATTTACACAGAAAGTGAAAACTGAGCTGTATCTGTGATCACCTTTACTTAAAAAAATCAGAAGGTTCCCATAGGAGAATGTCCACACAGGACAGTAGAGATGCATTCAGGGCAGGCCCTCGGCCCGGACCTTTGGGCTCTTGAAATCTACCTTGCAGACTAGCCAGCCTCTGTTTGGGGATGGAGCCCCTTCCTTCGGTGCACAGCCCAGAGCTGCCCCTGGGGTCTTTGACTTTTACATTTCTCCAAGGCTAAATTTGGAACGAAACCGCTACTAGAATCAGTAAACTACAAAGCATAAGCAACCTTCTCTGTGAGCTGGGCCAGTAGCACTGCCCTCTGCAAACACTTGCCCTCAAAATGAGAGAAGAATCCAGGGAAAGGAGTGGAGGTCTGGCGAGTGCAGGCTGACAGGCCCTTTTTGGACAACATATGGTGCGGCTGATTTGATGGGGGGGGGGTTATGCATCTCAGCAAGTTAAAGGTCACTGGAAAATGCCGAGCAGTCTTGAGAATAAAAAACGGCTCACTTTCCACCTCCCCTGGTTCTCACAGAGAGAGCACAGGGGTAGCTTTGATGGGAATAAGGAATTCTCTGAGATCACTAATGTAGTTGTGCATTTTTGTTTTCAGTGGGAGGTCATGGTCCAAACATAGAGAATTTCATTTGCACTCCTAATTGAGACAACAGTAATTAAAGGTTATGCCCTAGTGAGCAGGCTACTCCTGCTTTGGAAACCCAAGTGGAAAGGAAATCCTGGGTTTCTGTAGATTCTTTTGGGGGGCTTTGCGGAAGACAGTGGGTGGTGGGGGTGAATTGTGGGAGAGGAGAGTGGACAGGTAGCCCGTTAGATAGTGCTCTGTGCAAAGCAGTATTCATCTGAGGTCTCCTCTCAGCGGGGCTCCAGAAACAGGACAGACAAGAACTAGCAAGCTCCCAGTACCAGGATTCACCAAGACCAACATTCCCAGAGGCCTTGGTGCTGAGCAGGCTACGAGGGCCAGCTTTCACTGTTGCCCTTACACACAGTCTCTGACCTACTCACTGTCATTATCTACGGACCTGGTTCTTCAGGTGGTAAGGGATCTCAGCCTGCTCCAGGCCTGGGAACTTAATTCCTTAATTTCTCCTCCTGTCCCCCTAAATTCATCCCCAGAGTGTTTGCTCACTCAACATCCACATACTCCTGGCACCTCAGTGTCTGTTCCTAAAGGGAGGAAAACTTGGGGCTGTGAGTGCAGCCTCAGGACCTGCCAGGAGCCCTAGAGGCAAGGCCTCTGCCTTCCACTGACTTGCACCGTCTCCCTGCAGGCCCTGGAGCTGTCAGTGTTGCACTTTGGAGGGCCATGTACCAGGGACAAGAGAGGTGCCCATAGTGGGATGGGCTGGGGCTTCTTCACTTGGAGCTGCCTCACTCCTCCTAGGTCCAGACTCTCTAGGAAGGCAAAGGGCAAGCTCACCAGCTGCCCTTACTGCTGCCTAAAGCATGGAGATTTTGAGGCTTCCTGTTAAAGACAGAAAGCAGAGCGGACTGAGTCAGGGCTTAATCTAGCCTTCTCCAAGGCCAGCTAGATTGTCCTTTCTCTCTCCTCTCAAAATCTGTCAAAACATCATGTGCCTCTTGGTCTATTTCTCTGCAGCTGCCCTCTTCCCCCTATGCCTTGAGGCTTGCCTCAAGGATCAGATTCCAGGACTTTTTGTTCTTATTCCAATTGGCCATCATCCACACCCCTCCTCCTCCGAAGCCACACTCCCAGCCCTGCAGATCGGAGCAGGGCTCTAGTACACATGTGCTAAGGGTGCTCAGGCTGGAGGCTGCCTTTTGCAACTCCCATTGCCTTGATGGACTTGTTTTCCTCTTGGAGGAAACATATGTTCCATTCTCCAGGGGTTAATGGTAAACGGAAGCTAGCCTCACAGTCCCTTAGTCTTCAGGCTGAAGAGGCATCAAACCACAGGAACAAAATTCACTTGACCTTGCTTTGATTAAAAGCTGAGATACCACACCCAGTCTGAGGGTAAGGTGGAGAACACAGTGAAGTGCTTTGGGGACATTAAAATCTTCAAGTAACACCTAGATGTCATGGAAAAGTTAAATATCCCTCACTAAACAATTTGAGGTCCACATCCCCAACTATAATTTCAGGTACAAGAAGTTTGAAAAGCCAACTCTATTTTTGTAAATTTGGTGTCAAAATTCATTTGGGGGCAATATTTGACCTGAATGTAAATATTTATATTTTTCTGCAACAATAATAAGTTGCTGTGCCCACATTCCACTGGAAGGTTGTGTGATTCTTGGTATTTGCACTGTATTCCTTTCCTCAAGCTCTACATGTTTCCAATTGGAAAGTCATCCGAGCACAGGCATTTCAGATCTAGGGCAACAGGCCTGTACTGGTCCTGGCTGAATGTGTGCCAGGCATTGTTCCAAGCAATTCCACCTCCTTTGTCTATGCAAGGGAGACCAGGCCTTTCTTCATTTTCAGCTGAGGCTCAGAGGGCTTAAGGAACATAGCTCATGGCTCTGTCTCAGTCAGTGTTGAAAACCAGACTGGAACCTTAGTTCTCTCCGCAACCTGTGCCCTTGCTTGCCCTGACATACTGAATGGCTTCCTCAAAGCCAGATGGCATTTGCCTTTTACCTTAAGTGGGAGTGAGTGGTCCTGTGAAATTGGATCATTGACTCAACTGGCAGAGTGACATCCTGTCAACTGAGAGATACTAGGTACAGAGAAGGTGCTCCTGTAGACAGTTGGGTGGGATACCTCTGCTCACTTGAGAGTTTGGTTTTCACCTTACATTTAGAAACTATTCCTTGCAAAAACTAAGATCCAGATTCAAATGAATCTCTAGCTTTCCCATAGAAAACCACTGTCATTCAAGGAAAGTGCCACAAACTAACAAGTGCCATACTATCAGGTAACTTGCTTTTGTGGAGGCCTACCTTAGCCATCAGCAAAATCCAGGAAGTTTGTTTGCCTTGCTGGAAGTGAGAAGCACACACTTCCCACCTCTGATACTTGCATCTATCTTTCTACAGCAACACCAGCTCTCATCTCAGATACTTGCCCCTTCCTTCCTTTTTTTCTTCCCTACAAGAATGGGCATAGGGCCAGGGAGATAGCTCAGTGGAATAAGTGCTTCCCTGGCAAGTGCAAGGGCTTGAGTTCAATCCCCAGTTCTGCCAAAAAATAAGTCTACAAGAGTGGGCATAGTGGAGTCTTTAGGCCTGAACTTTAGTGTGAAGGAATGTAAGACACAACAGGGTAGAGGAATTGAAGTAGTTTGGCTGTGTATGGAGAACAGAGCAGGGGAGAAGGGCAGGACAAGAACACAAGAACAAAGAGCTCAAGAACAAGTGGGAGAGATCCAGCCTGTAAGGTAATGTAGGCCTTTCCCCTCTCCCACAGGCCTGGAGTCCCCAGGAAGCACAGGACTAGAATAGTATGAGCCTGTAAGGTCACACAATTTGTGTAGACCTCATGGTGGACATGGGGTCTGGAGAGAGTGCTGCTCATATTTGGTCCTGACACAGCTCTTGATCTTGAGAACCACATCTTAGGTCCAGAAAAGAGTCAGAGGGATAGAAAAAAAATGCTCTTGGTCAAGCTTGGTTCCTAGTGCTTTTGATGTCTGCATATATTTAGTCCTCAAAGGACTTCTCATCACTCCCATTTTGTAGAGAAGGAAACAGGAGAGAGACAGAGAGAGAGAGAGAGAGAGAGAGAGAGAGAGAGAGAGAGAGAGAGAGAGAGAGAATGGAAAGTTCCAGAGACAGCACATGTACTCAAGGTATGAATGTGGGCTCCGCAAGCAGACTCTTCTGTGTGACATTCTGTGGGAATTGTAGGCCACTGGAAACTTCTCTGTGTCTTTCTCTTCTCCTCAACAATAGAGGCAATGCTAACAGTGCCCTATCTCTAGGGACTAAAATCAGAAAAGGCAAGTGAAACACTGAGTTCCATGCCTGGCATTGGACAGTGGCTTCTGGTGGCAATTGCATCTCACATGGGAGTCCAGCCTCTCATCACTCCTGGCTTGTCTCTTGAGCCCTTTCTATGTTCCTTTCTTCAGAGAGCATATCTGCTTGGTCTTTCACCTGAACTTTCTTTCTCCACTCACATCTACGTTACTGGTTGGGTGTGACATTTTTGACAACTCCAGGCATTAAGAATTCTTCCTCTAAGCTAGCTGAAGTAGCCCTGGGGCAACATTGCCAGGCTCTCACTATGCTCAATTGCAGAATAAAAAAGGCCCCCAATATTAGACAGTGAAATGTGCTGGGGGCAAGGGTCATGGCCCTAGTGAAAGAGACCAGGCGGCTCCACCAAGATAGTTGCAGAAGTCCATGCAAATAGATGACATCAACCCTACAGTGAAATGAAGACAGTGCTCCTGAACAGCAGACAAGGGCTCAAGCTCCTGTCCTATCCTGTCTGCATTTCCAGGTGCCAAACACTCTGCTTGGTTAGGTTCTATTAGATCTCAACCAAAATGTCTCCCTCTAGCGCAATACTGTGATCACCTAGGAATAAGAGGTCAGCCCCCAACAGGTGCTTCTCTTGGGCCAGGTCCCTAACTAACTAGTTTCCAGACACGGCCCTACAGCAGGGAGGCAGTGTGGGAAGTCAGAAGCAGAAGCAGTGAGGGCATTCAGGAGAATGCTTCATGGAGAGAATGGTGCCCCAGCCTTAAGGAGTTGGACTGGAAGAAGAGAAATGGGAGGAAGGGAAGTCAGGCACAAGGAGAAGCAGGGCTAAATGCTAGGTCTGCACAGAGTGGGTCACCTACTGCAAGCACTTGAAGGTTGTAGAAAGCAAGTTCAAAGCTGGGCTCTACCACCTTTGAGTCTGACAAGGTTGGTAGGTACAGGCTATGGCCTTTCAGGGACTTCTGAGAACGTGTGGAACAAGTGGGATCACTGGGTTAATCAGCTAACTCTTAGCACAATGGTTGATTCACTGGGGGGAATCAGTTAAGGGTCAACTGCATGATTTCACCCAATGACTCAAGAGGGGCTGGACTTGGGCAAGGATACAACAGTGGAAAGGAAGAGCAAGACTGACAAGACTTAAAGCAAGCAAAGCTAAGACACAGTGCCCATGGAGCCCTGCCTGCAAGTATTGTGGCCACTATCTAATGAAGAAGACATAGGATAGGCTACAAGAACTATGACTTCTAGCTTGTTGGGACACTCCTGTCCACATCTCTGCTCCTAGGACTTGTTGGGAGAACTGTCTCAGCTGCTTGGATGAAGCCAGATGCCATGTCATGAGATGCTCTGTGATGGTCATGTGGCAAGTGACCGAATGGGGGGCAGTGCCAGAGGAGCTATGGGCTCAATTCACCAGCCTGCAAGATCTGCTTCCTGCCAACTGCCATGTGAGTGTATTTGGAGGTAGGTCCTTCCCCACAGAGCCTTGAGAGGACTGCAGTCTTTTGTGACACTATGAGCCAGGAGGCCCAGCTAAGCAACACCAGGATTTCTGACCTGCAGAAACTGAGCTAACACAGGTGTGTGGTTGCAAGTTGGGGCTCTGGAGTAACTAGTTACCTAGCAATGGCTTCCGAATACAGACAAGGATCAGAGCAGTGAACAGTAGGAACTGTGATAGGTGCTGCTGAAGAGTGTCAGCTGCATCTAATGACTGATGTGAGTATGGAAAATGAGGCAGTGAGAGAAGGCAGAGAGGACTCTTGAGAAGAGCATAGGCTCTGCAGTGAGGCTTCCTGGCTTTAAATTCTTGCTCTATCACTTGCTAACCATGTGACTCTGGGCAAGTCATTGCAACTCTCCAAACCTCAGTTTCTCTTTTTGAAAAATGGGGACAAGTGTGTGTCTTTCCTTTTAGAATCTGCCTCAGCGTCTAACACCGTGATGAATGGCACACTGCAATTGTTCAGCAAACGGCTGCTGTGGGATTTGTGGAAAGCTAAGTGCTTATCCTCATACCAGTAAGGACAAGACTCAAGCACTTCTGCACGATTTTCTTACATTCTACGAAGGTTTCGTGAGTCCTGCGACACAGCCTATTTCCATGCAGTCCTGACTTGTCCACCAAGCTCCTTCCCCTGGGAGTGGCTTGTGGGTGCAGCATTCCTCCCAGGGGAATTAGGTGACCTGAACGAGCACTGCAAAAACCATAGCTTTGGCCTCATGAAAATTGCTTTAACCACACATAATTAGCTGACTCATATCGACTTTTCCAGAATCCAGTCCAGTTTGAGAGAGGCCGATAGCCTGGATTTGCCCTCCAAAGCCAGGTATTCATGGTATACAACTTAGGTATGATTTCCCAAACAAAGGAGGACACCACCAGAGATGAAATTGTCTTACCTGTCTGGGCAGAGTGGGCATGGACTCGCAGGCCACTGGTCGCTGAAAGCGCTGGGGTTGCTGCATCATTTGCTGCAAGAGGAACGAATGCTCAGGCTGCTGCTGTGGCTGCGGTTGCAGCTGCAAGGTGGCAGTGGCAGTGGAGGAGGCGGTGGCCGATGAGGCCTGTGCTGGCATTGGTTGCTGCAGGTAGTGGAGGAGGGAAGTCTGCCTAGAGGTGGCAGGCATGGAGGGCATCTTCTGGGGAGTCGGCTCAGAAGTGAAATGGGACAAGGGTTTGGTGTTGGCAAAGGTAAATGGCTCAGGGGCTTCTGGGCTGGAGCTGGCTAGCCCCTGCTGCATGAGCATGCTCAGGGTTTTGGAAGAGTTGCTGGTCATGGGCTTAAAGATAGCATTTGCTTGCTGCTGCTGCTGCTGCTGCTGGTGCTGCTGCTGCTGTTGGTGCTGATGCTGTTGGTGCTGCTGGTGTTGCTGCTGCTGTTGCTGCTGGCTCAGCAGACTACTGGTGGGAGTGAGGCTCCGGATGAGGGAGTACTGGGGGGTGAAGGACTGCTGTGGCAATCCTGGGCTGGACAGCTTCTCTGGGTAATATGGCGGGGATGGCCCTGGGTTGCTGGTGGGCAGAGCAGACATCAGGTGCCCTTGGGGGCTTTTGATGGAAGAGGACACCAGATTGGCAAGAATGGAGCTCTGGGGGCTGAATTGTGGCTGCTGGTTGAGAGCTGGGCTTGGGAGCTTCTCAGGAGTGTAGGGCAAGGTGGGCCCAAGGGTGGCATTGCTGCCAGACGCCATGCTGGAGAGTAAGGCATTGGGTGAGCCTTGCAAAGCACTACTCGATGAGCTGCTGGATGACATGCAGGATACCATAAAGCTCTGAGGGCTGAAAGGTGGTGGCGGTGGTGGGTGTGGCGATGGCACTGGGCGGTAAGGAGGGGAGAGGCCTGGAGGGGGCAGGCCAGACCAAGTGGGGCTGGGGCCTTGCTGCTTTGTAGCAGATCCCTGCTTGCTGGCTGCCAGTGCTTTCAGCTGGTGGGCATGATGCCACTGAGGCACTGGTAATGGGGGCACAGCGACAGGCAGCATGGCCTGGTTTTTGGCCTGTGCTGTTGAGGAACTGGGTGACGCCCGCTGTTTACTGGTAGAAGGAATCGAATAGCTGACCCCTGTGGAGGAGGGCAGCATTGGCAGTGACATTCCAGTCATTTGACTGCAACTAGAAGCAAACTCCTTGCTGGAATCAAGGCCCTCTACTGGCGGCATCTGAACTGGAAGCTTGGGCGGTGTCTCTACGGGTGTCTGGGTGTGGTGTAAGACCAGTGGCTCTTCTGGTTTGCTCCCCAGGATCTTTTCCAGATCTAGATCATTCAGAGAAGGTTCCTGAATTTTGGTTAGCTCCTCCAGCAGGTCTTGAAGCTCCTGGTCTACAGCCGGCATGCTGTTGACTTTCTCATAGTAAGGAGTGCTGGGTGTTTTCAACCCCATTTCTGGAGTTGATTGCACCCCATATGGAGAGCCTGTCATGCTGCCATTCATGGGATTGTGCTCGAGTAGTAAGGACTGGCCAGCTACTCCCATTGTGGCAGAGCTAGGAGTCATTGTTAGCGCGGGAACCTGCAACTCTGAACAGAGGGCACTGGGATGGGCACCTGGGCCCATAGGGAG
>PVKA01007034.1:64393-80237 GCA_004027165.1 Ctenomys sociabilis
CTGCAAGATAAAACAGACCTCAGCTTAAAGACTTCTAGTTGTCAAAACTATAAAATACAGCTTATTTTTGGAAAAAAAAAAAAAAGATGTTTCCTTGCTGCTATGCCTCATTTAAATAGTCTTGTTACTTTTCAAATAAGGTGCTATAGTATCTGTATACTAAACATGACAGAAAGTCATGCAAAGGATATTCTTTGCCCACTTAGAAAGGAATTCAGTGAAACTGTGCCAACGTCACTAAATGAACTTGCTGCCAAAGGCAGGCATTCAAGAGCAAACTACCGCAAGATGAATATTTTCAATTCTTACTTGTTTACAGATATCCCAAATTCAAACAAGAAAAACTGTAATACAGACATTGAGCTTTTATTCTGTCTGTCTTGCTCAAATGCATCAGGCTGCATCAGTAAAACAGAATGCAACAAGAATGAGGTTGATCTGGCTGTGTTCTCTTGATCAGTTGTATTGCTTAGGGAAATACACAGATTTTAGAACAGTAACTGTAGTCATTATTCCATTAATGTTTACACACACACACACACACACACACACACACACACACACTTGCACACATTGCTTATGTACATACAAAAATAACTTGGGAAAACCTATACCCAACCGTTTTGAATAATCCTCTCTTAGGGATGACTGGAAAATATCCTTTGTATTCTCTGCCTTTCTGTATTGTTTTCTTTTTTAATGAGAAGGACATGTAATCAAAAGCCCCAAGTATCAAGTTATTTAAGTAAAAAATTCCTCTCTGCAGATGCATCCTAAGGTTGGAGAGATATCAAACAGCAGGAAAAGACCATGCTGTGAGCACTGTACCTGGGGAGAGTTGCCCACTGTGTGGGAAAGCGTGGCCTTTGGGAACAAAGTAAAGCCACCAGGAACGCAGTCTGTGCCACTCTTCACAGCTCCACACTGCTCTGTGGCTGTCATGTCACTGGCCACAACCTGGTGGTCAGCAGTGAAAGGAACAGAGTATGTGTGGGAATGCTCAACATAAGCAAAGGAAGACAGGACTGGGACATCAGGTGAAAGCCAACAGGTGAACAGATATAATGCTCTTAGAACACTTTTCCCCATATGAGCTACTTTTTCTTTCAGCTTTGGAAATTTTCCTAGGACACAGAGTGCTGATTCTCTGGTGTCAACCTAGGGATCAATGACTGTTATGGGTAAGTGAAGCTCACAGTAGACCATCCGGGGCTGCATACCTCAGGCCTTGGTGTACAGCAAAATCACTTGGATGTATCTAAGATGCAGGGACTACCAATAAAATATCACTTGCTTTAGTTTGCTTCACCAGGTGTTTGGGTGCACTCTGTGGCTGCTTCTAAATGGGCATGCAGGTTGAAAACCACCAGCCCAGGGTATGGGTACAGGCAGCATATGGTAGGATCCTGGTCTTCGGGAAGATACAACTAGGTCTTGGCTTTGCCGCTTAGCCTGTCTGATCCCCAGATTCTTCATGTGTGGAAGGAGAACAATAGTTGTTATCTTTCTTCTGCTTCTGCTCTATTCAGTGAAATGGGGCAGACTGTGTGGTACTTGGTATCAGTAAGATAATGTGGGGAGGGGCCAGAGAGTCCAGTCCCTTCTACTTAGTGATGCACCCCCTAAACCCCAGGGGGAAGGATTTTCCAGGAGTTTCCCAGGCCAAATGCAGGGCCCCTCCATGACCACTCAGTGGCCTTAATCCATCCTCATGGTAGGACATCGCTTCACACCACCCAAAGGGCTGTTTTCATCCATCCCCATAGTAGGACATTGCTTCACCCCACCCGAAGAGCTCACTACCTCAAGGGAGAGGCACACATAACCCGAACAAGGGCAGCCCTACCTCCAAATGCATCTGAGGTCTGACCACTTGGACCTGGCAGGAAAGGCTGGGAAGGGACTGTGTAGGCACAAGGAGAGGCCTCGGCCATCCTCTGTGCTAACTTTTCTACCCAGGAGCCTGGATGAAGGCAGCAGCCACAAGCTCCTCGAGCTAGAAGCTCATGAAATATTTGCCCCACAGCAGGTGATTAGTCAAGAGTAGCTGAGTGGGTCTATGGACAAATGGCCACAAAGGACTTTGAGCATAAGGAGATTGGGCCACTCACTCAGTCAGTTACAGAGAAGCCTCAAAACAAGTTAGTGGGTCTCAAAGTGATACTTGGTCCTCTCTACATTCCCCAAAGAACCAAAAGAAATCTGACATGCAAAATCCACAAATATGTGAAATGGAACAATCAAGGATGACTGAGTGTGGGTTTTATACAAGGATCTGCTGTAGGGACACTGAGCTGACAATGGTTGGACCCAGTGTGCTGTTCATGATATCAAAGGTGGCAGGGAGTGGGAAAGGCAGGGCATGATCACTAGACACTAAAGGTTGTATTAAGGGCCACTGCTACCCATCAATGCCATTCATACAAATGGGCCCCTTTTAGCTCTAAAGCAGGAAAGCAGCTGGCTCCTCGTAACAAATCAGTCCCTGCAACAACTCCTTGGAGTACCAAGAGTCATCTCATGCTGGTGGGGTGCCACCTTTGTAATGCCAAGTCTGTAGCAGACCAACTGCTGATGCTCATCACAATACACATTTTAGGGAGATCCCCAAGGGTGGGCAGGCTCCCCTTGCTGTCCCCAGGAATGTCCCTCTCTAGTGGTCTTCAACTAAGCTTCTGTCTGGACAGAGGGCTTTCCTTTTTTAGTAAGTTTAAATGGATCCCCTTTTCCAGAGGCTCTATGTTTGGGATTGGATGGTAGGAGCTCTCTAAAGTTAGCCTGTTGTGAGAATCTTGAGTTTTGCCCTTAAATGAAGGCTTCTGTGCCTCCTTTGTGGTCTCACGATTTGTTATGTGAGACTTGCTATGATTTGTTGTCCTTGTTCTATGATGTGAGAGGATGGCTGGGCTGTCCTCACACCTACTGTCACTCTGATATCTCGGCCAGGTCACCTGGGCCAGGAGCTGCTGCAGCTCACTTCTGCCTGCCTGGGCCTTGTGCTTTTGGTTAAGCCCTCAGCCACAGTTTGAGATCAAGGCTATAGATCAAGACAGCGCTGTGCTCTGGATTGACTTCTCACAGTGTTCCCCAGCAAGCTTCCAGGCCTTTCTGAACATTGCTGCTTCACAGCCACACCGTGTTCCAGTCTCAGTGACAGCCAGCTGTTAGTCCCAGCTGCCAGCTATACCCTGCTGCCTTCAGGCCTCATATTGCACATGATTCTGCCCTCTCACCATGGCAGTGGGCACAGCAGTGGATACTGATAGGACTTCTAGTGAGCAGATCGAAACCCTCTCTTGCCACAGAAAATGGAAGTGGCCATGATTTGCTTTTGGTTATGTAGTCAATTAAAGGATGAGGGCATTAGACCTCAGGTATCTCGACTCCTAGCCAGTTGTCTCATGGGTCCTGCTTTTGGTGGTAGGAAATGGGAGAGGTGGGAGGAGGGGTACCCTGGTATCTTTTAGAAATTAATTACTTCCTCTCCCTATATGAATGCCTGCAGAGCCCCATTTCATAATCAGGCGGACAAAGCCACCAATGTGATCCCCATGGCCTCATAAACATTCATTAGAATGCATCCCAGCACATGTGATGGCTCCCCGCCCCCTACATAATGAGAACACAAAGGCCACCCTTCTGACTGGGGCCAAGTTCAGCTCTGAAGGAAACAGTATTTCTGGCTTTGAACAGTGACATACGGCAGCGACTCCCCTTCTATAGTTTTACTCTAGAATGACAAAAAGGGCGAAGAAAACCTTCTTAGAAAAGGTACAGATTAGAAGACTATATAATAAGTTCACAAGATGAGTGAAAGGAAAGAAATAACAAAGAGATCTGACAGGCTGTTAGAAAGGCCTAATTTGGGATGTCTTTGCTGGGAGTTTAATGTAGACAACAATGAAAGGCCAGCAAAAGGTCTGCACACTTCCTATTGTGTAGGAAGGTAAGAGGTCGGGATGCCCAGTGAGCATCCACGGCATGGGGTGTCCTGTAGGTCAGCCTTTGCTAAGTGAACTCAGAGGCCATTCTGGGGCACCAGAGAGAGACAGGATACCTGAGCTCTGCATGCTTAGACTCTTATAAGAGGAAAGCCTGGTGCTCGGTTGCAGCAATAGCATTTGAATTTGCTTCTATGGGGACTGACGTACATGCACCAGACCTTTCTAAAGCATAGTTGTCAGGCTAGTGCCAATAGTGAGTAGTGGCCTCTGAGATGGCAGCTGCTATTGCACGTTTTACTACATACATGAAGGTAGCTTGGCTGACAGGAACTTGCTGGCCCTTTCGTCCTAGCCCATTTGCCTGTAAAGCTCTGAATGTGCCCTCAAGTGGCAGGATTCACTGCTGTGTGTCTCGCTGAACCACCAGACACCTTGTATATTAAGGATTTTGCAGACAGGTGAGTGGTTCAAGTCTGATAATAAAGAACCTTGTGGACACCAAATTCCACTGGCAGAACGCATATGTGTAGGGTGGTCAGAAGGTTGTGAGTAGGGCCAAACTCTCAGTTATTTTAATCCTCACTACTAAGTTTTTGGTGAACTCAGGCAAGTCATTTTATCCCTTCTGAACCTGTTTGCTTACCTTCAAAGTGGGGAAACAGCTACTTCAACAAGTTTGTATAATGATTACACGAACTTAGAAATGTAAAGTTAGCATAGTGCCTAGTATAGTGTTATATACCAAATAAATATTGTCTCTCTTTCCACTCCTGAAAATGCAAACACATGCTTGGTGGTCCTAAAATAGCTGTCAGCATACTTTGCTCAGCAGCATTTTCCATTCAAGGCAGATCTGCCATTAGTCATTGGCTCTGCTCTTGAACAGCTGTGTGCAAGACTCACTTTTGTAAACCAAATCACAATAAAATGCACCAAGAATATGCTATCAAAAGGAGATCCTCAGCATCTCATTTGATGAAATGTAGAATCTCTTATTGAAACTTATCTTTTTCAAAAGAGTGTGCATTTGGGAGATATTACCTTTTCTTAGAATGGATCTCAATTCAATTTATGCCCCAAACACATGCTGGCATTCCAATATCTCCAAAATACACAGTCACAAGAGTACTGGAAATAATGACAGTTGAAAAAATGCATTTGTTTCACTATATATGGACAGTGTCTGTGATTCCTGTCATGCAAAGTGTCATATAACAAAGAAAGAGTGAGGGAGGGAGAGACAGAGACAGAGACAGAGAGACAGAGCTGGTGGTGGTATAAGTGGTGGTGATGGTAGTTATCATGCTGGTAGTGACATCACATGCTGGTGATGATCAAAGTAATCATGATGGCAGCAATGGAGGTGACAGTCATGGTGGCAGGGACTGCCATGGTGATGGTGGAAATGGAGGTAGTAGTGACGATGGTGGAGGTGGTGAGGGTGAGGGTGTGGCGGCAGCGGAGGAAGTAGAGGAGGCAGCGAACAGGAGTGGCAGACATCATTGGAACCACCAAGGCAGTTATGATGGTAGAAATAATGGTGTGATGGTAGTGGCAGAAGTGGAGGTGATGGAGATAGAGGTGCTGGTGGTGGAAAGATGTTGATGATGGGGGCGATGGTGCAGGCACTATTCCTGCAGTGTGACCTTGTAAAGCCACTCAGTAATCAACATCATGGACTGGGTCAGATGAGGGACTCAGTCTGAGTGTGTTATTAACAGAAATCTCAAATCAGTCCGGCTGCTTGTGGTCGTTCACACTTCTGTTCCTTACTGGGAAACTGAAGCTGAATTACTGGGGAAAACATGGAAGATTTATGTTTGCTAATGTGCTGCCAATAAGTAATTTTATGACAAATTTAACTACAGGAAAGGGTAAGGCAATTTCAGTTCCTTAGATGTTCTGTGACTAAAATAATAAAAAAAAAAAAAACAGGCAATGAGCAGTTAGCTACTGTATACTGGGCTGTGGGAAGCCAGCTCTTCTTTGGAGGGAGTGGGGGTTGGTGTTTGGGAACTGGCTTCTTGGAGGCCAAGTCCTTCCTTAAGGCTGAGTCCTAAAGTACTGACCTGAGGGAAGAAGGGAGCAAGGTGAATGGTCAACTTCTCTGCCAGCTCCCAGGCAGCCCTAACCCTAAAACCCACTAGCACACTAAGCTTCTTCAAGAGGCAGAGATAGCCACAGAGAGCGGCAGTGTACATGTGTGGGACAGGAGGTGCGAAGCAGAGGGAAGGAGCTGGGGAGTGCAGTGCCCTAGCAGAGCAGCCAAGGCCTGAGCATCACTGGACAGATTGGGTTGTATTCTGGCTGCACTGTGAAGCCATGGAAGGAGGTCTGATGCAGACAAAGATGGCCCAGTGTTTGTGAAGAGTCTCTGGATGCCAGTGGGAGGAGAAATGAACACTATAGAAAGGCAAAAGAGCAGTTGAAGAGAAGACTAAGATCCAGAGCTGGGGAGGAAGGGGCAGTGCCAGCTTGGCACAGGATGGAGAGAGGGAGCCAGGAGGTGGTGTGAGGCCATGTTGCATTGCCCTAAGTAGTACTAAGTGGAGTACCATCGGGTAGGGGAAACAATGGCCTGGTGTGTGAGCGCGGGGGGCGTGGGCATGGTGGTGATGGTGAACTACTTTGCCAGTGACCTGGATCATGCTTAGCCAACATTTTCCAAACAGGCCCAGATGGTGACTGAGAGCCTGTGAGCCATGCAGTGCCTTCCCACTGTGACTCTGAACTCTGCATGTTTGGTAGGTAGCATGTTCATGGCTAAGCAGGGCTATGTGCTAACACAACTGTATTTACCAAAGCAGCCTGTGGGGCCACAGGGACTTCTGGGCCCATCATTTGTCAACCCCTGGCCCAGAGTGAGAGCTGAGCCTCTTCCCCTGAGGAATAAAGTCTTGCTGAAGTGCCCTTCCAGCACTGCAAGGGGACCATGCTGGCCTAATGCTTCCAGGACAGAGCACATATGACCTTTTGGAACTGAAAAATTAACAGCCTTCCGCCATAGCAAAAGTTAGGTAGCCACTTCTAAATTCTCCAGGGTATGCAGAAGTCCCAAGGGCTGGACTCCATCTATGAATGACACTTCTTAATGGCCAGTACCCTGCAGGTTCCAGGAGCAAAATGAAGCACCGCCCGCTCCCGGATTTTTCTTGTTTTTATTTTTGTTTTTTGGTGGAACCAATGATTGAACTCAGGCCCTTGTGCTTGCCAGGCAAGCACTTATTCTACTGAGCCATCTCTCCCCACCCTCAGATTCTCTGGTGCCATGCTCTTTTGGCTTCCTAAACTGTCGGATGACTCACATTTTGTCCAGTGGATTGGAGCATGCCCTGCTGCGTCAAGCCTTCCAAGCTCTTGCCTTATACCTCTTCTACCCCTGTCCCAGGTGCTCTGGCTGACCCCAAGGCTGCCACATGAGGCTGTGTATTTTTCACCTCACAGTGTTCCTCCCTGAAGGCTAGGGATGTTTCCCCTATTCATCCCTGTACCCACAAGCACCTAGCCTAGGTGCCAGGGCTCTCAACTGGCATTGTGGGTTGAAATTACTCACTGTAGAAAATGGTACTCTGGAAATTATCCTGTTCTCTTCCTGTTTCCAGGTTGAGGTCTCCAGATAGCCACTTTTCAGAAAATAATGGTGCTATGGTTTACATCTAGATGTCTTCTCAAAGCCTCATGGGCTCTTGGGTGGAGCTTTGGGAGGTGACTGGCCCATAGGGCCATGGTGCCCGTGAGTGTGTGAGTGCACTGAGGAGCTCAGAGCTCAGTGTGACGCTAGAGGTGGGCCTGCCGTGGTGTGGCCTGGCCTATGGCCCTCCTTTACTCCTCCCTTGACCTCCTTCACTCCTTCACTCTGCCCTGCAGCCCTGCCTCAGAACCCACTGTCTATGGCCAGAAATGTCTATACTGGTGAGCCAACAAAACCCTTTCCTCTTTAAGTGCTGAGTGCTGGGTCTCATTGGGTCTCTGCAATGAGAAAGTCACTGGCAAATGAACTCACTAAGTAGCCCAGAGAGTTTGGTGCTCCCTTTCCCACTTGTGTGACCCTGGCTTCTGTGTCCAATAAATGAGATGGCTTCCCATGTTTTTAAGGGGCCTTCTGGTCAGGCTGAGGCAGCACAATCCCTGCTTGTTGCGCACTTGCTATGCACCAGATGATGAGGCCCAGCGGCAGGGGCAAATGAATACGAGTTCTCTGGCAGAGCAGTGAGGCAGTAGGGATGTGCCCAGGCCAGTGGACAGCTCTGCGGGCCATGGAAACGCAGCAAGAGCTCCGGGTAGGAATTGGGCAGGTAACTGTGCCCTGTGGCACTGGAAGGAAGTGGACAAAACTGAGAACTGAGCCTGTGCCCAGGAAGAAGGCAAGAGGGACCCAAAGGGAGGAGCCATGCCAGGCCTTGGGACTGGGCTTTCAGTGGTCAATCCTATGGCCTGTGATTCAGGCCTGCCTTCCTAACTTTGGGATTTAGGAGGTAACTGTGAGTGAGAAGGGAGCAGGGAGACAGGAGGAGAAGGGAGACAAAGGGAGGAAGGGAGGGGAGGAAAGGCAAGTGGGGGGTGGGGAGGGTTTTGATACATTTATCTGTATCCAGTGCAGAATTCAAAATCAGAATTCACATGCTTCCCCACCCCCAGAAATCTGGAACGCAGCAACCCAGGGGCAGCTTATGACCCAAATATCTACCTGTAAAAAGACTTGAGTTTTCCAGCTGGGGGAGTTCAGGCAGGGCAAGAGGCCAATCCTGAGTGTGGAGTGAGGTCCAGGTCCACAGCTCCCTAGAAGGGTGTGGAGCGCAGTCCCAGCTTGGCTGAGGTCTCTTGCTGTCCTAGCCCTAGGGGTCTATAGAGGTCTCCTTTTTCTCTCTGGGGAGTACCACATCAGGACACCTATCACCTTGGGCCTCATGTGAAGGCAACTGGAATGGGGATAGGTGGGAACACAGTACAGACAAGGCCAGAGTGGGCTCTCAGAAGTTCAGAAATAGTGCTGAGTTACTAGATGCCCACAGAAGCCATCTGCCAAGTGAAACTCCTTTCCCAGCATCCACCCCTTCTAAAGGACTGCAGTTCCCTGAGCTGAGGTCCCCAGGCAGGACCCAGATGCCAAGCCCTGTGGTATCCTGCAAGAGAGCTATCTGCAGGCAAGGCTTCCCACCCTAGATGGGTGTCTATAACTGGAAAGGGCCCTTGCTGCAGAAGGAGGGGGCAGCAAAGGGAGCGAACAGCTGCGTGCTCCATGGGGAGGATCCCCAAAATAGCAAGGCACATACGCACTGCGGGCCTTGACCCAGAATGCTCAGAGCTGCACCATGAATCCAGCTCGCCTTGGTGCAGTGGGGCTGCTGAGGAGACTGCAGCATCCTCAGGGGTCCTCTGCATCCCTACCAGAGCTCCAAGGACACATTCCCCATTGCCTTTCCAATGGGAAAATGTCCCAGGCCAGTGCCAACCTCTGATCTCTGAGAGAAGCGCTAACAGCAGTCAGACCCTGTGAGGTTTAGAAAATGTCCATGTCTGCATCTCATTCATCATCATCTCAGACACCCTGATGTAGACAAGGAGCACAGGTATGAGGTCCACCTCTTTGGTGGGAAGACTGAGACCCAGATGCTCACATTAAGAGCTCAGTAAGTGGCAGAGACAGATGCTTCCTTGATTAGCTGCTCTCTAGGGCCCAACGGGGCTCATACATGGGTGACTCCCTCTCTTGGGGCCAGACTTGCACCTACAAAGGCAGAGGATACTGGCAAAGAAACCAGCCCTTGAACTTGGGCTTCCACATGACTTCCAGAGGTCACAGAAATTCCTAGCTGGCTGTCCATCCCTCCCTGCAGGATGTGGAAGCAGCTGTCTTTCTGAGAACTGGGAAGTTCTGTGATGCTGGTTAGAAGGCTCCAGTGAACCACTGCAGTGAAGAGAAGATGCTTCCAGTCTGCCTGGCTGTGGGTTGTGGCTGCCATGGGGGCAAAAGTTCTACAAAAGCTGGATCTCTGTTTTTTCTGTGCACCCAGAATTTTGCATCCCCACAGAAGGCCCCATGAGTGTATGAGCTCCTAATTCAGGAAAGGGAAGCAGCAGAATGGGAGGAGCTCTGGAGGCAGGCCACTGGGTGTGAGATCCAAATTTACAGCTTCCCACCCTGTAACACTGGGAAAGCCCCTGTCCTCCCTGACTGTCAGCCTCTTCTTTGGAGTGAATGAGGAAAGACACACGAAGCACCTTGCTCAGGAGAGCAACTCCATCATGCACTCCCTCAACCACCACCATGACATTCAGAGCAGAACACGTGTATTACTAGTGAAGGAAGCCCAGGTACAATCTGAACCCAGACTGAACTCCCAGATGCAGAAGGGTCTCTGAAAATGAGGCAGGAGGCCAGGGACAGACAGCCTTCAAGACTGCACTGGACTCTGTATGGGGAGGAGAAGGGACTTGGTCAAAGTGTCACTAAGGGGTAGGCACAGCCCTCGGGCCCAATCTGAGCTCTTCTTCCTGAGTGTATCAGTACTTTTGTGAGGAAAGTACAAGGATAGGTCTTGAACAGATCAGGGGTGAGGTGAATAGAGAGATTCCAATTAGGATTTTCTAAGGACACCAGTCGAAAAAAGAGGGACAGATGGAATGGGGTTAGTATTTTTGTAGCCATTGAAATATACACATACTGTTACACTGAGGGCAGAGCTTATCTCTTTTCCTGCCTCAGAGCTACTACCTTTTGGAGGGGGAGGGAAGGAGACTGGCTACAGGTTGATTCTGATCATTCTGTAGGTGGAAAGAACATTTGAGCTTGCAGACCCCCAAATGGAAATCCTTGATATAGTTCCCCACGTTCTTCGTGGCCATCCTTCTGTAAGTCATTGAATTTCTTGGATCATATTGTCTTAATCCATAAAGAAGGATAATGATAAACTATCCCTGCCCTTCCAACCATAGAGTGGTTGGCACGCTTCTGATGACTGGGCATGCCAACTCATTGTAACCTTCAGAGCAATTCATTTAGTAAGCAATTCATTTCTGTGACTGAACACAGAAAATAATCAAGAATACAGTACCTTTTTTTTTCCTCCAATGGTTCATTTAATGGCCTTAACTTTTCTATTTTTGTCCCGGATCTGCCTTATAAAGGGAATAAACAGGTGGCTGCTTGGGGTTAAAAGTAATCTTTGTGACTTCCAGTGGGATGGAGACCAACACAGAGATGACATGTGCCATATGTACTGAGTTCCAACTCTATGCAGGCCCCTTACACCACCAATTTGCAGAGCTAATGCCTCTGAGTAGCTCACACTAGCAGTCAATTGATCTACAGATCTGGAAAAGGAGTCAACATCTTAACTTCAAAGGGAAGAACCAACTGCTATGTCTCCTGTGAAAACTCTGTGGAGACTGGATATGTTATTAACCTTGGATAGATGCTCACATGTTCAAAGGGCAAAACTTTTTTTTTCTCCTATCACAAGAGTCATTAAGCAATTGTGCTCCTGAGTGAATGAACAAATGGCACTAAAACGGCTAGTGCTGAGGCTTGGTATGAGGACTACTGCCTTCTACATTTGGTCCTCAATATGTTTGGATCTAAGAGGCAGTGGAGTATGGTAGTGAGGAGAGTGGACTCTGAGATGCACCACTGTACATCTGTGACTTTGCTCATGTCGCTTGACCTTTCTGAGCCTCATTTTCCTGGAGATAATGATGGTACCTTCCTCTCATGAAGGTTAGAGGACGTAACATCACTCAAATGCTTGGCTAAATGCCTAGCACCTAGTCAACACTCAATAAATATGACTATTCTCACTTGTGGCTCATTGGAACTTGTTCTCATAGGAAGCAGAGGATGGCTCATGGGCAGAGTATGGAGCGGTTTGAAAAGAACATTCCTCTGGGACTGACAGACTTTTAAAACTTTGCTCTGAGTCATGGGTGTTTTGTTAGGTTGCTTCTGAGGAAGGAACAAGAGAACCAATCAAGTTGAGTGTCTAAAGCAGATTTCCACGTTATGGCTGCCTTTTGGATGAGGTGGAGGGGCAAAAAGCAGTGTGTTTCCAGAAGCCTATGGTTTCCTGGGATCAGGGTGCACAGAATCGTCCTGTATGTTACAGAACATCAGAATGAGAACAAAAAATGGAGACATCTGAGTCCTAGCTAAGGCCACAGGCAGGAAATGCAAGCCCAGCTCCTGTAAAGATCTTCTGCTGCTGCTAGCATTCCAGGCCCTGCAGCAACTTATTTGGACAACATGTTTCTTGGTGAACTCACAAGCAAGTCTGCTTTTAATCTGACAGTCTCTGTCCTCCATCTGTAAACACCCAGGTGTTGAGATCCTTAGTGTGTGCAGCGCAACTTGGTGATAGCACGGGGTATCCTCCTGACGCTACGGAGACTGACCAGCTACTAAAATTCAGCTGTGATCCTACCACACTAAGTGCTGCCATTGCCCTGGCTGCTCAGTGATGGTAGCAAGGAGCACCTGTCAGGCCCAGGCAATAAGTGGGCTCTCTCAATGTCATCCCTTTTCGAGAGCATATGTCTTCCAAGAAGACAGATGCAGTTTCAACTGTGAAGAAGATTCATCTGAGGAGCTGTTTTCTGAGTGTGAGGCGTCTATTTTTGGGTTTCCCTCAACTGGAGCGAATCGTTGGTCTTCTAGGACAGCTTGTTAATTTAGAGAATAGCCACAGTGGTCCGAGCCAAGGGCAGTGAAGAAGGTGTGCCATGGAGGAGGAGGCAGGGCTGATGCCTATCAAGTCCAAAGTGTGACTCTAAGCTTTGGCAAGACAAAGGGGCACTAAAGGCCATCTGCCAGGAGATAGATGCTAAACCTGCAAATGGCATGAGCGGTGACGGGCTTTTAGAGTGCAGGCATAGATGGCTGCTCCAGAGGCCTCCTCAAAGGCCAGTGCCTCCCAGAATATATGCATTTTGGCCTGCACTGGTCTCATCCAAAGTAGTTACTTACCAGTCACACTCTCCAAGAGTGTGGGTAGAGTGGGTGAGGAGTAGGGGAACAAGACCCTTGCAACTACAACCCACCCTGTTTTTCTCCAAGATGTGACCCAGGTGCATGGAAATGTTGGAAACAAAGGAGGCATTTCAAGTTACATCAAAATTCAATGTGGACTCTGAGACGCTCCTAGAGATTTTCCTTTGTGGACTCAATTACTGGCCATAAAAGAGAAGCACAAAATCAAAAGGGTCATTGGGATGGAGGCTACAATTTCCCTGAAGGTGCCTGACTCAGGACTGGCCATTTGGAATACCAGCTGCTGGCTCAGTAGTCCCTCCCTCATTGCCACCCCATCTGAGTGCCATTTCTGTGAGACCTGTTTCCCTAGTCAAAAATGTTTTGGAAATGTCACCATGCTCAACTTGATAGCACATACTTAGTCCACTGTTGACAGAGAGGGGATAAAACAGAATCATGATCCAGTCAATGTCCTCCACACATACCTATGCGCATACCAAAACACTGAGATAAACAGAAAGTGGACTGCCCTGGGAAGTGGAGGAGGCTGGCCCTCTGGTTATGTGAAATGGTATTACCTCAGAACCCAGGGCTTCTAGTTCTATGAACAGGAAGGAAGCAGGCCCATGCTCTATAAGAGCCATTTCCTCTCTGCTCTATTAATTTCAGAGATTAAGCAAGCCACTCCTCAGAGGGCCAAATATCCTGAGATAACAGCCATTGTGTTTGCTGCGCCTCCTGCTAACTAGGCTAATTTTGGTAGGCCGGTGATGTTTCAGGCTTTTCTTGTCAAATGTAACAAACCAATGTTTCTCATGGCCCCTCCCATCATCATCCTGGCCCCTATAGCTACCACTAGATTTGCCAGTGCTGGAGTTCAGACACTTGGATTCCTAGAGAAGAAAGCTGTAGCATTACATGAATCTTAGAAAGGACACTAGAGCCAGGGAGTTGAATGGAATCCTTCTGTGTGCTGTACTAACTGGCTTCTTGATCTCAGGCACACTGGGACATGAATGCAGTGCACCCAGGGCTTGCCATTCTGGCTGGCTTCTACTAAGAGAAAAGGTAGGAACTTCCTCAATGTTCTCATTGAAGGGGTGGACTGGGAATGCAGATCAAGGCCTGGAGTACAATCGTAGCTCTTTCAGAAACCCTTGAGGGGAAGGTCAGCTCATTTCCTAGATTTTGTTACATCAGTCAGCTTCAAGTGCCTTCTCCTTTGGCTAGGTCACTCACCAGCACGTTTGCACAGAGAACTTTCAATAACACAGCTCACATTTAAGTTTAAGATCAGAAGCATTTGATCCCCCCTCCCTCCATAGCCCATTTTCTGACCGATTCCTGGAGCTTTCTGGGCTCCTGACGATTTCCCACCATGCCGAAATGGGGAAGCATGCTCTTGATTACAAGCCGACTTTTCCAGTCATCCATTGTTTGACCTGCAATTTTATTCTTGACTCTCCAAGGCGCTTCCCAAACGACCTAGACACAGGGCTTAAGGAGACAAAAAGTATACTGTCTTTCAGATACAAAGATGAGACCATTGACCCCGTGAATCAGACTTTCATTCTTGATGAAGGTTTGTGTGGTGTCAGCCACATTCCTTTCACCCTCTCTCTTCCCAACCCCCCACTGAGTACCACCACTCCCACAGATGAGGGGCACTTCTGGGAGGCAGTTGACACAGCAAACTGGAGAGCAGAGAGGTGGTAGATGAACAGTCCGATATGCCAAATACCACTGGGCATGTAGCTGAGGAGTGTGGTTTCTGGGTCTGGCTTTGTTTTTATGTGGTATACTCTCAGATCCAGAGAAAGACTCTTCTTGTCTCTGAAATGCAGTTCCCATATAGGAAAAACATGGCAGCTGCATCAATGATTGCTTAGGGATCCTTCAGCTTTACTAGAGTCAGCCTTGGGATCCATCAAACAATGAAACACCAGTTCTGATCTTACCAGCACCAAGTCAATAAAAAGATGCACAGTTCAAAGCCTGACTGACCCTAGAAGACAAGAGTGGGTGTCAGAAAGCTCTCATGGAACTGGAATTCTGCCTTATGGGAGAGGTAGCAAACTATGGCCAGGCTACACCCACACATATGCTCCACAGTGGATGAGTAGATGTGAAAACCCAGGGAAAGCTGTCCTTCTTTTCCTTTCTGTTTTTCATGAAGCAGGTGTAAAATAAAAGCTCTGCTAAGGCATATATATATATATATATATATATATATATATATATATATATATAGTTTTTTTTTGTATAGTTTTATTTACCCATACTCCTTCTTGGTAGTTCAGTAGCAGGATCTAAAATCTTAATGTCCAAACTTCTTCCACTTCTAGAAAGATAGAAAAGTACCTTTCCCAATTCCCCCACCACATACAATTAACACCTCCTAATATTATACATATAACCAATAGGAGAATACCCTCAAGGTAGAGAAAAGTTAGGCTGGATCAGGACCTTGAGACCTGAGAAAAAAATGCAGTGTGGGTTCCCTAGACTTTCTTTTGTCTCATATATTCCAGACATGAAGCTAAAAGAACCATCAACCCAGAATGCCAATGGGCACAGACAGAAAGATCTCAACAAAAGCTTACTGTTTCTAGCCAGAGGACAAAGAAAGGGACAGGCTAGCAAGATAGAAAACATTTAGGCAAAACTGCTCTACTATAGCTAAACACCAGATAAAACACTGCAGTGCATTTGGTCCCACTAGCAAGGACCAAGCTGGGGATTTGTACTCCAATCAAGGGGATGGGGCTCATGGTTACTGCTGAGTAATGAGGAGCCCCATCCCCTTGATGTCAGTGGAGGTTAAATGGGGAACGTGGACTTCCATACCCAGTAGACAAATAAGATGGTTCCCCCTTCCATGTCAAAGGAAGGCCGCCAGTTTTGTAATGTAACATTCAAATGTCAAAATTTCAAC
>PVKA01007035.1:0-70096 GCA_004027165.1 Ctenomys sociabilis
CTGATACAGTTGTAATTTAAGAAATATTAGGATCTCTCTTAAAATTTCATCATGCATAAAGGTGGCAGATTACTCATAAAATAATAGAGGAGAGAATCAATTGGAAGTGGAGATACTATTGTATAAAATGGTTAAGGTTCCTTTAGATATTTCTATGAAACCAAAGTAGAAAAAAACCTTAGAAAAAAAAAAAAAGAAAGAAAGAAAAAAACCTTAGCTTTTTTAAAGCAAATTTTAATCATTTTCAAAGATTAAAAGAAGAACAAATATTGTAAGAAACTTAAATTGTATTTTATTAGAAATATAGGTTCAATTATTAGATTATAACATTGCTCATTAGTTAAAGACACTGGTTTCCACTAGCAAGCACCCTCTGTACAGTGAACCTTTCTGCACTGATGTGGGGATACTATTGTATAAAATGTAGACCCTCAGCCGGGCGTGGTGGCGCATGCTTGTAATCCCAGCACTCGGGAGGCTGAGGCAGGAGGATTGTTGTGAGTTCGAGACCAGCCTGAGCTACAAAGTGAGCTTAAAGCCAGCCTGAACTGCATAGCGAGACCCTGTCTCAAAAAGACAAAAAAAAAAAAAAAAAAAAAAAAAAAAATGTAGACCCTCCTTTTTTAAGGCCAGTACAGGGACCTTTTTCATTTTTTTAATTTGAAAAAAATATTTGAATGATGGTGGTTCACTAAGTAGAATATTAAATCAAACAGTCCCTTAGATTTCACAGTTTTTTTTGGTCTTCGTAGTTCTAATAAAAGTGAATATTAAAACTAAAATTCATTTAATGGCTACTTTATAAAAATTTGCTGGAATAATTTTTATCAATAAATACATGTGTTTAATATTTATTGTTTATTATTTTGTATGGCTTATTATTTTAAGTAGTAACATAAAAAATAAAAAATTTAATTATTGGAATTTTCTATAGAAAGAAAGGGTTTGAGTAAGATATTGAAGGATGGGGCTGGCCAAATAGCTCAGTGGATTAAAGCACCTGCTTAGGCAAATGCAAAGGCTAGAGATTCCATCCCCAGCCTGCCGTGCTGGCCCGTTGAGACTGGGAGTGGTGACGTACACCTGTAATCCCAAATAGTCGAGGCTGAAAACAGAAGGATCACTGTGAGTTCTATCTATGTAGTGAGATCTCTGTAGACCCTGCCCTAAAATAAAAAAAAAAAAAAAAAAAAAAGACTGAAGGATGGAAAGTTGGAAGTTCCTGGAGTAATTTACATATTGTAGGAACCTGATAATCTGAGAAACCTCATCAGTATAGAAAGGCTCATTGTACAGAGGGGTGCTTGCTAGGAAGTGAAAACCAGTATCTTGAAATAATGAGCAATGGTATAAAGTATTTGCTGGTATGAAATACACACTATGATGTAATCATTTTAAGTATTTATGATTGTGCTGCTGGTGATGGCTCTAGAAAAATTAGAGAAATAAGGTAGTAATGAGAGTTATGCAGAGCTTCATATGAATATAATTACAATTTTGATTTAAAACTCTAAAAAGGAAACTTTCTGGCCAGTTTGAAGAAGAGTCTGAAGAAATAAATTAGTAATTGTGTGTGTGTGTGTGTTTATTTCTTTATTAAGAATTAACCTTTATTTCTTAAGGTTTTTTGTTGTTGTTGTCTTGTGTGCAGGGTCTCACTTCACAGCTCTAACTCATAGTGAGCCTCCTGATTTCTACCTCCCTAGCTTTGGGATTATGGGTATGCGCCACCACACCCAGACTATGTGTGTGTTTTAAATTCTAATATGGAAGACAAGAACATGATGGGAACCTCATATTGTGGCTCATGCCTATAACCCAAGACTCAGGAGGGTCAGGAAGGAGGATCCACAAGTTTGCGGCCCTCTAGCATACATAGTGAGTAAAAAGCCAGTAAGAACTATACAGCGAGTCCTTGTCTCAAAAATCCAAAAGAAATGATGGGTAAATTTGGGCATAAGAAGAGTATCAAGACTTCAGGAAGGTGGTCAGGAAAGTAAATTTAGTAAATCAACAAACCTTAAGCCTTTTTCAAAACAGTTTCCAATCTAGATGAAGTGACAGGAGGACAATAGGTACATCACTAGCTATATGGGAGGTTGTGGGGTGATTGAGGAAACAAAAGAATTTGTATTTTATGTTTTTTCTTCGATGGGAAGGAAAGTTTGTTTAACTAGTATGTGCAAAGTAAACATTGTTAAGGACTTGAAATCCTAAGTGGGTATATGACAAAGTTATTTTTCTGAGTCAGTGTACCTTCTATCCTAGATGTACTACATTTAATAGTAATGAGATGCGCCGGCCAGATAGCTCAGCAGATTAACACACCGGCTTAGGCAGAGTGCAGCAACTAGGGTTCCATCCCAGGTGTGCCATGTGCCTGTAATCCCAGTGCTTGGGAGGCTGAAAACAAGAGAATCACTACCTATGTAGTGAGACCCTACAGACCCTGTACTAAAATTTAAAAAAAAAAAGTAATGAGAATATTATACAATGAAATTAACAGCTGTGCTTAAAATTATGAGAAATGAGAGAAGCAGGAGAATGGGCATAAACAAATATGAGCCTTTCAAACTGAATGCTACAGGAGTAGAATCTTCCCATTTTAAGTAAACAATGAGTACCTTTTGAATTAGTTTCCATATCCTTGGAGTATACAAACTTTTTTTAATTATAATTTAATTTTTTAGATGGCTCTGGCATAAAATTAGCATATCATATTTGTATACAATTTGACCACTAGGTGGTGCTCATACAGAGGAATTTCTATATACAGCGCAAGTAACAGTACATGCTCTCCTTCTGATAGTCTCAGATTAGTCTTGTTTTATCTTAAATATTGCTGTGCCTTCAAATTTATCAGGTTATAATGGTTAAAGGAATAACAAAAATGACCAGTATGCTGTTTTTGCAGTGATTTAGTTTTATAGTTGTTAAATTTCTTTTTTAGTATTTTAGAGTCTTAGTATCGATTTAAATTATAAAGTTTTTAACCTTTTAAAATTTATCAGTAAGATTATGTAATACTTGCTTTTCTTAATACTTAAGAGATTCTGGGGGCTGGGGAGATGGCTCGGTGGAATAAGCACTTCTCTGGCAAGCGTAAGGGCCTGAGTTCAATCTCTGGTTCTGCCAAAAAAAAAAAAAAAGAGAGAAAAGATTCTGGGCTAATTTGTGAGTTTGGAAATGTGTGCAAATAATAAAGGATGAACCACTAAAAATTTTAAGCTGTCTTTATTTCCATTTAAGATTGTAAAATACATCTTTCTGACAACTGCACCATTCATAATCATATTTAAGGCCTCATAATAACCCACTTAAGCTTTTTCTGATTGTTTAGGCTAGACGTATACTTTATATAATTTTAATGAAAAGACAAAAACTATACAAAAGGTATATTACATTAAATGCTAGTGGTGGTTCTTTTTTTGGTGTGTTATATATTTTTAATTCATTATTTTAAATAGGATTCCTAGGCATTTCTATATTTGAATTTAAATTTTGTGGTAGTAGGGTTTATCTGTTATGTGAGTGAGGCAGTTCTAAAGCAAAGAGCAGCCAATGAGATAGCGTCTGCCTGCAAGCACAAAGTTCCGAGTTCAATTTCTGGTACCAAAAAAGAAAAAAACAAGCAAAGAACACTTGGTTGTCTTCTGTCTCTCAATGAAATCATAGAAAACCAATTGTGACTTGTGTACATAGATTTTTTTTTTTTAATGCATGCGCTTATTACTTGGAAATAGATGAGGAGAGCTTAGATTTTTGTGCATTGATAGTAGGACATTTGCCTAAAGATGCCTTTCTGACAATTTGAAGTTTTCTGTGTAAGTAGATTTAGACAAGAAATTCGTACATTCAGAAGCATTTTTTCTCTGTATTCTGGTGAAATATGAGATTAAATAATATATCAACTTCAGAGCAAGCTCTTTGTCATCCTAGAATAAATCTGTGTATACTAAAGGTTTAATATTATATTGATACTTTTTGTAGCTAGAAGAACAGAGATTTGCATTCAACATTTGCATTTGGTACCCTCATTATTGCAATTTAGAATAACAAAGCCTATATCAATTCTGCGTTCTGTTTTGTTTTTTCTTTTCTTGGGTTTTGATCAAAATTTATGGATCAGAGCATGTATGTTGGTGCCAATACTCAAAACTACAGCACAAGTTTAAACCCAATAATCTGTTGTTTATTAAGAACGTAGCCCAAAGTACAATTCTATTTTTTTTTTTAAAGTTTAATTTTTTTTCTCCTTCAGAGCAAATTCTTGGTTCTTTATGTAACTTTAGTGTTTGTCTCTACCCTCCTGCTTCTAATTAATAGAACCAGTCTGTTTAGGACCATAAATCACAAGCTGTTACTTGCACAGTTGTTGAGTAGAAGCATGAAACTTTTTTATATCATCTCTATCAAAGAACATCGTACCTGAAGAGTCTCTAATAGTTCTCAACCTTTTTTAGAGTATATGTCAATATATCTTAGGACTGAGATAGATATATCATGAACATCATTTATTGCTGAGCAACATTTGTAGTAGACTTCAGGGTGTAGTTTGCAGTATAGTTCACCTTCTAGTAGGCTGCATCTAGTTGGTGCTGGTAAACACGTAGATAAGTGTTTTGTCAGTCCACATCTGAAAAATTAACCCGTGAGGTTGGGAATTACATTAGGCTTGTATGGGCTTACAAATTGAATTATTCAGCTATTAGTAAATTATGAAGTATACTAATGGTTTTGTTCATGTATGGTTTTAGAACAACTATACATTTCAATATAAACTAATATAGCATATTAAGAGTATAGGTTTAAGAAACTGGTTCTTAAAATTTAAAGGTGCTTAAGAATCATTTAGGGGGTACAGCACCTGCCTACCAAGCATGAAACCCTGAGTTCTATTCCTGTTACCAAAGAGTCCCAGGGTGTCACGAAATTGTTTTAGGTAGTGCCCCAGGCAATTCTGAGGTAAACTACTATGTTCAGGGACCAAACCAAGAGAACAGATATTGAAAAATGTTTGTTTAGCTTCAAACATTATTTTGTAAGCCAGGGTAGTATAAAATATGTTTCACTACTTACAAAACAAACAATCTATCAGTGTTCTTTTTTAGTTTTATAAATTCATAACATTGTAATAATTTTTTTTTTGAATAAGGAATCAAATTCGAGACCTCACACTTGACAGGCAGGTGCCATACCACTGAGCTATATCCCCAGCTCCTTAACCTTATAATCTTAATGATTATAATATGCTAGAGGGATGATTCTGACAATTTCCTTGCTAGTCTTTATCTCAAAAGTTCCAAAAGACATATTTATTTTGCTGAGTCATATGTCTCTCTAGACTCAATTATCAAAATATTAGAAATCAACATATTACATAAATAATCATGCCACATTACAAATGGATTTCTCCTTATCACAGATGCACAGAGTTTAACATATATAGCTTAGATAGCATCTTCTAAAAGCTTAAAATTAATGCTATATAATGTAAGATTGTTTTTGGTGGCATAATTTGTATGTAAATAACAAAATTTCTTTTAGTGAAATTATGTTAACAGAACTATTGCCAGAAAGGATCTTATTGTGTTTTTAAATTCAGTTCATATTTATAATTTATGTAAGCAGTAAAGATGCCATTGGATTTTACTACAGACTGTGATTGAAACTTAGTATTCCAGGGTTTTTCCACCCGGTACATTAAATCAGACAGCCCCAAAGGGTCTCGGTAGTCCAGTGTTTGTAACATCCTTCTTCACCTGCTAATCGACCTCACTTCCTGGATTTCAGTTCGTCTAGTTATCAGCTAACAAAAGAACAGCTTTTGGTTCCTGCAGACGCTGGTGAAAAAATAATCACGAGAGAGAAATCCACCTTATGTCGTCTTTTTTGTCTGCAAAAATAAACCCAGCCATCATATAGCTAACAGGTACAGTGGGAAGATACAAGCTTTCATAGGAAGAAACTACAGAGAAAATGAGCATCATTTCTCAAGGTTTTTATTTTCTCTGATCTACAAGTGATGCTGCTGTAATTCTAGCTGCAGTTTTTACCGATCATTCACCACTCAGCAGCTGGTAGAGAAGTAAGACTGCTTGGCAACCACCTGCAGGGCTGCAGAGATGAATTACATTTTCGGAAACAACACACTTCTGTACTCTCGTGCCAGTCGAGGAGGGAATACTAGCTCTAGCCATGGTTCAGTAGGCCCAAAGCAGAAACACTGGGCCAAAAAGGGCTCGTCAGATGAACTGCAGGCTGAGCCAGAACCTTCACGCTGGCAGCAGATAGTTGCATTTTTCACTCGAAGACACAGCTTTATTGACTGCATCTCGGTAGCCACCAGCTCCACCCAGGTAACAACATACCACTTGTTGAAATTATTTTCAGTATATTTCTGTTCACATTTGCTTTGGGAAATGACTTAATATAGTTTTTTTTTTAATTAAAAATAAAGCCGTATGACAGAAACCTTGGATATGCAGGAAATTATGTTTTTAGTCCATCGTTGCAGGTCTTTAGCACAAAAGGAGAGAAAAAAATATTTTTCCTTATGCTCTTATATAATGCCAAACAAAGTCTCATATTCTGTTGATTTCTCCAAAAATATAAAGCCATTAATGCAGAGATTAAAATGTAAATTAAGAATGTTCATTTTATTTCTAGGCTGTGTTAAAGGCTGTAGAGTATGATGTTTGAGCAAAGGAAATGTCTACTTGTTTGGTTTTTGTATATTATTAGATAACTGTAGGAAGACTGTTATAGTAAAGAAACAAGATAATTTGAAATATATTCATTTTAGGGTTTTGAGAATAGAGTAAGTTCAATACTATTATAGGTATTCATACCTTAAAATTATATTAAATTGATTTGTTTAAGAGATTTCATTAGAACTTCCATTGTATAAATATGTATTATCTGATGTTAATTTGGCACCAATAAACTTGTGCAATTACATTATCATGGGATATGTATTTCATATGTATCATGGGATATATATTTTTCCATACTCAGTTTACAAAGAAATGGGCAAACAGTATAAGTCCCAAATTTTAAGAAAGAATCTCATAAAGTTATTTTTGAGAAAATATATATGAAATACAAGAAGGGAAAGTCAGTAATTAGCTGAAATGATTTGGTATAAGGGTAAGATGGGGTAGATATTAGTTTTAAAAAAAGATTTGTTTGAATGTAGTAAGAGGATAAGAATAGTCTCATTTACAAACAAGTTAAGGATGATATTCTTTGACATTGGTAATATTTAAATAAATAATGCATGCATCTATATATTCAGTTTCTTAGGACTCTTAAAAAATAAATTTTCCTAAGGCTATTTTAAAATAATTAGAAGCAGTATAATAAATACAAACTGTGAAGTGTCCCAGCTCACTGGTTTTAGCCACTAAAATTGTCCCATAATTATTTAGATTATAAAATGTCAGCTATTTAAAGTAAGAAATTCTGTGTATTTTGAATGTATGAAAATGGAGAGAAATGGAATTTCTGGGGCAGAGGAAAAAAACAATCATTTTTTACATGTAGGCACTGCAATTACTTAAAACTTTGAGGGGTGATAATTGGTTTAAATTGAATATTACCCAAAGAATTTACCTCAATTTTTTTACTACAATTAGATATATTAAAGAAATGGGTGCAAGAACTAAAAGTTGGTATTATTTGTTGTAGATTAGTAATAAATAATCCATTACCAAAAGAAAAATGCAAAAAATATTATAGTATTACATGTGCATGTAATACAATATGTATGTGTATGCCAGACACACACACATATACATACACACGTTACCATTGACGTACTTATTATCCATCCTAAGATCCTACAAATGAAACAGGAGAAATAATTAACCTATAAAATTGTTGAAACCACAGTTATTTTGTAGTTACTTAGCAACTGGAGCAAAAAGTTACAGTACTATCATATTAAAATGTTCATTACCTTTGATAAACCATTTTTAGTCATTTTCTCACCTCTAGTGGTTCAGATCACTTCTATAAACAAATCAATGAGTTTTTAATTCTTTTAGTTCTCTTTGCTGATACTTCTTCCCCTTTTCATTACTTTGTAATGAAAGGTTACCTCTCTAGAAATACAGACATTGAGTCAGGGGTTTTAATTTCTATTTTTCCTTGCTCTGGAATACCATCATTTCATTTTTCCCCTTTATACATTTTCCTTATTGATGAGTTGGATAACTTATATATTCAAGTCCTCTATTATTAATCACTGGGATTCATTTTGTAGGGCAAAATTTAAGGGACTAAGAACTTTGGAAATATTTGGATCTTGCTTAATGTTAGAATAGCTTTTTCTGTTTTATCTGTGAACTCATGGCTAGCAGTTTTATTCTGTAGCAAGAAAGAAAATAGAATAATGAAATATCATAGTGTAATTTATTGCTCAAAGAACTTATCTGTTTTTACTATGATTACATTTATCAAGAGATACCTATATACCTCTGAATATAATACTCTCACATAATAATATATAAGGCCCTGAATATGATAGTGTAGTAGTATTTTTACCTGTACTGTGATAAATAGCAATCTCCTGTTCTGATGTGACTGTCAGAAATACTGCTTGCTAAAATTTGATGAGAAGCTATTGTTTAGTTATTTATTATGCTGCAATACTTTCAGCAGATTAGAAAGTTGTTAGTAAATCAAAGTTTATTAGTATGCAAATCAGAAAAAAAATACTCTTTCTTAGTTTTAATAGAGCCCCATGTCCGCTACAAACAAAATTAATTTGTAGACTCATTTTTGGTGGGGTTTTGTTTTGCTTTGTAATCAGTATATTAAGGAGATATTGTACATTTTAACAGTTGCTTAAATTTTGATACCCAGATTTAAGCATGTGAATATATGCCTTTTTTAAATATACAAGTAAACTTCTGTACTATTACCATTAAATTACAGTTACGTTGGAGCATCAAATGGATTAAAGTAAGCCTATAACATACCTAAGGATGTTATACCTTCTTATATTACACATGCAAATTATCTTTCCCTGTAGTCTCTTCACTTCAACTTCAAAGTTAACTAGCTCTGAAGTCACAACTCAAGGGCTTATGGTCTAAAGAGAAAGGGAAAGCAATATAACCAGGAATGGTCTGCATGGATGGAGGGAGGGAGGGAGGGAGGGAGGGATGGATGGATAGATGGATGGATGGATGGATAGATGGATGGATAGAATTTTAGAAGATTAAACAGCACAAGGTGCAATCCTAGCAATGCAGGTCCTTAATAAGCAGCATTATTATAATAACCCCTGTTTTAGAAAAGTATCATCTCTGTCACCAATAAATTATATTTATGCCACCTTTAAGTAATAGCTGAAGCAGTAGAATGCAGAGGTATCAGAGTTGAGTCCCACTTAATGCAAATAACTACAGACAGACCAACACTTTCACAAACTGTTTCCTTTCTCTGATTGCAGTTAAGTACAGTTTTAATCCATAGCTTAACAATGAAAGGTCATACACTAAAGTCGACACATCTACCTAGTTTTTCACTCTAAGTGTTCCTGTATACAACTGAAATCAGTTACAAGGTATGGCCTAATAGACACCGGGGTTGGGTACTTTTTATAGGCATTAAACTTCATCTTGTGTACCGAATGCATTATACATTCATGGCAAAGTAGAACTTTTTTGTATTTGCATTTATTCTTCATTTAACTTTTAAAACACTACTATAATTGAATATTGAAACAAAAACAATAGCAAGTAGTGAGCATATGATGACTAGTCCTTTGTACATTCACTACTGTGCACTAAATGCCAGCAGTGAGCATTATTCACTAGCCCCATTAAGAGATCTGACACTGAACACCACCTCTAGGATGATGTTGTCATCTTCATAGGATAATGGTGCTGTCATTCCTGATTTGGATCAAAGTTCACCAGTTCTACCTTATGTATTTCATCAGTCTCTTCTACTTACTTCCTTTCAGGTAAGAGTTTTTCCAGCAAAGAGAGTTTTATCAGGAGAGAGCAAGCCATTGTCAGGCAAGTTTACCTTAAATTCAATAATTAGACGGCCCTTTTTATATGGTCTGTGGTAAATTGGCATGCTTCATTCAGCCCTCACTTGATGTCTCCATACTTAATAATTTGATGTAGATGAGAGCTGATGACTGTGGCTCTATTGTCAAGAGTGGATATTGGCTTTTGGAAGCCACACAGGGCTTCAACCGGCTGTATACCCACACACATGTCCTGATCTAATAAATGATAATGTGTTCTGGCTCCTCCTGCTTCTTGGTCTCTTTCACCATAAAATATTATCATCTGGTCGTCTTTCATGCCTTTTATCAATATAAACTTCTAGAATTTTCTATCTTCCTTCTCTTGCAACTGTTACATCTTTCTTTCAGTCTGACGTGTTCCCCATTCCATGCACTCAGCCCTGGCCCTCTGTGCACACAGACTGAATTTTCTGAACCAGTGTTAAGTCCTAGCTGATGAATTCTTATTTGCATTCCAGTCGCTCAGCAGTTGGGACAGCACTTCACAGTTTCTTTCTTAGCACCTCAGCCTTCACATTTGTCACAAATCATCTTCTCCTGCAGAGCCAGTTTCCTTGTAGTACCATTATATAAATCTTTTGGGGTAACTGAGAGCTGATAAGCCACATCTTTTACCCCTTCTTTCTTTCTGAATCCTTCCTCCTCCACAAAACATGCCAGTGATATCCATGGGGAAACCTGCTCCACCCTTCTTAATTACCTGTTCTCCTTTGTCATATAATTCCCTTTTTTTTTGGCACCAGAGAACTTCATAAGCTTGAGATCTGTTTCAATTTTTCTCCTTCATTTGCATTCTTATCAGGGTAGTACTTCTAAGCTAGTTTCCTATAAGCCCTTTATGCCCCCCCCCCAAAAAAAAAAAAAACTTTGTAGTAAATGGTTTCTTTCACTATTTTCTACAGGTGATAAGCGGACTGGGCCAGAGTGGGAGAAGCAGGAAGGCCATGTAGCCATACACAGATTGGGCATCCACTGCTCCTTACCTCTTAGCATGTTCTGGAAAGTTCCTGCAGATTCATTTAAACTGCTTGTCTGTTGGAGATATTTGTGTTTCTAAGATTATGTACCAGGTTCCTCTTAATATGGGAATTTATTTGAACACCATGAACAATTTTGAATGATAAAGAAACCAAGTGGTTATAAACTTCTACGAGACTTAGCTTCTTGCTTCTTGCTTCTCAATGAGCATTTATGGAATCACTTTGTTGATTTCTATTTCAAGTACCTGGAATGTAGCCTATAACCTGGCCTTCTAAAGTATGACACCTCACCTGACACCCTTTGGGTTCCTATATTTCTAATATTAAGATGAGTTACATGTGAATTTATTCACTTTGTGAATTAAACACTTTGGTGTTTTTCTGTTTTGGTCTTCATTAATTATGTCCTTTATTTTAAATAATATAATGCAGAATAAATTATCTACTAATTATTAAGCCCTACTTAGTTCCTTAGCTTGTCATCCCTCCTGTTAGTGGAAGGGTCACTTCCATTAACTTAGCCACCCCTATTTGGTATACTCATGCTCAGCCCTTCAGTCTAGGACCAGTTTTTATCTTCATAGTTTTATTTATTTATTTTTTTTTTGGTGGAACTGGAGATTGAACTCAGGAACTTGCACTTGCCAGGCAAGCACTTACTCTACTAAGCTATCTCCCAAGCCCCTCTTCAGCAGGGTTTTAAAGAATATATATTTCTACATTTTGTTCCCTGATCAATTCATATACAAAGAATTTTAACCTTTTTGATGATATCAGTGTTTGTTAATAACAGTAATATGAATTTCAAATAGCTATAAAGTGTTAAGTCACTTTAAATATGTATTTAGCAACTACTTACATAATCTGAACTATTTGAAAACCTGTAACATAAATCATACTTATAAAGGTTCCCCCAAACTCCTGACATGCCAAATTAAGCTGAAGGCACCAAAGTTCTGTTCCTAAAAGTGAGTGGAATAAACATAATAACATGTCAGGATTGAAGCAAAATAATAAAATTTTCATGAGAGTAAATGTTAGCCACACGGGTTGAATAATCAGTCTGCTTAAAGAAAAGCATTTTTCCTAAAATACAGAAAAAAATGTTTACCTTATGACAAAACACATAAAGTAATTTATATGAGTACTATTTGTCCTGAACAGATATATTGTGAATTATAAAGGATTTAATTTTAGAGCTGTATGTTGGATATATTGTCCCCAAAATGGAGATATTAATATCAACCTCATTGATTTACTTCTGTTCAGTGATTTAATATATGTAACAAACTTAGACTAACATCTTAAACATAAGTGCTGTGTTACAGTTAGGTTTAGCTAGTGTTACTTTATTTTTATGCTGCTGGGCTTTGATAATCTGATAATCTATAGACAAATTTATAAGTAATCAAGAATTTCATAACCTAGAGTGATATGTTGCATTTAAGCATTCAGCAAATCTTGTAGTCTTAAGTTTACTTAAGTTCAAGCAGTCCACTTTTTAAAGAACCACAACTCTCAGTATCTTTAATAGGATTTAGGCAGAGGACCCAAAAGTCCCTCAAGTTGTAGATGAAACCCAATTTTCTTATTTTGCCATCATTCCAACATTCTCTTTAGCAAGTTACTAAGAACCATGCACAAGTAGATGGCTAAATTTATGTGGTTCTCCATTTTTTACTATTCCATCAAATACATCATCAAAACCAATTACAGCTTATATTCATTTTTAGCCAATCACTACTAAGAGTTCAAACTTTCTGGATCTTCCTATGCATCTCCTTACCCCTTTGTATCTGATATATCCCTACTCTGTTTTAAACTCCCATTTTTCTGTAATCACAGAAACCTTGTTCACTCTCCACTGAAGAACTTCCAGTTTGTAGAATCTCCTTTTCACAATCTCCTTTATTAATAGTCATCTCACCTTTTCTTCTCTCAAGGAAATCTGGCATTTCCCTGACAACACTATTTTTTTTTTTTACATTCCTCACAAAAAGTGAAACTTTTCTTTTTCATGCTCCATGTACCACAAGACCAACAGTTGTAGTTAATACCCTCTGGTGTGTGGTGGAAGACTATATTTTTTTCAAAAGAATAGGGGTATCAGTCAACGCTTTCTACTTTTAACTCCTGTTGTAGTTTTGACTCTCATCTATTGATAATTTAAACACCTGTTTTTTAGTCCTTTTTCTGCCTGCTATTCTTGTAATCATTCTTGGTAATTTTGGATATCCTTGTACATTATATAAAAAAATGTAGACTTCCTTAGCTCTAAGAATCATTTTTCCTTTCACTTCAATGATCAGCATAGTGGTTATATTTAACTTTTCCATACTGTTAACTGTACCACTTAAATAATGTTTTATATGCTTTCACATTTTTTCTGTCCTTACTAAAATTCCATTGTCTGTGACTGTAAACTTGCCTCCCATAATCTCAGCTCTCTTACACTTTGTCATTTCATTGGAAAGATCCAGCCTTCCCAGTTGGTTAACTGTAGCTTTGTCTCTTTCACACAATTTCCGAAACTGCACATTTAAGTGTCCAATGCCTGTTTCCTGCCCCTCATTCTCAGTGGGTAATCTTTCTCTGTTCAGCTTACTAAACTTTAAAACACAAATAAACAGAACCTGACTGTGTTCCCTTCACTTGTGTACTAGGCCTTAGTCCTTTTGACTATTCAGGAATTCTGAAATTCTTTTCTTAGTTCTCTTTTAGACTTTCCGTGTAACATGTATTACTGTATTTAATGTTATACTGATCTTCTAGCTAATGATTCTTATTTGCTACTCTGTGGAGAATATACACAAAAGGTGAATTAGAAAGAAATTATTGGGCCTGGTGAGATAACTTGGCAGTCTTAAATGCCTACCTGGCAAGTATAAGGATCTAAGTTCAATCCCTGGTACTACATGCTGTGCCAGCCCTGGAAACCCAAGCATGCTGTTCAAACCGGGAGTGGTGGTGCACTCCTGTAATTCCAACACTAGGGAAGCTGAGACAAGAGGATCACTATAAGTCTAAACTGCATAGCAAGACCCTGTATCAAATAAATTAAACAAAAAGAAAAGAAATTGATGAGTCTTCTCACAAGTAGAGTGAGTATATAAAGTAGTGTAATACCTTTGTATTGAACTAAAATATAGAGAGGAAAAAAACAAAATACAGAGAATTGAGTTACTTTGAAAATGCTGATTAATAGTAGGATAGTTTCCAGGAAAAAGAGTAAAAATAGTCTCATGTACTCTTGTGAGATGCTGACTCTTGGCAGACATTTCTTCATTTCCTATTGAAAAGCTAACAAACTTTGTAAGATTAAAACCACTACTCAGACTTGGAAATCAGTTATCCCTCTTTCCACACGAAAAATGTTATGGAATATGTTATATATTTTTTAGTTTACATATTCTTACTACAAATTGCTTAAAAACTACCTAAGAACCAATCATTTGTACAGTAGAACACATTTAGAAAAATGTGAAGATGAATATTAAGCTAAGTGTTTACAATTATTATGTAAGCTTTTATAAAATAAAAAATTGACCAGATTGTCTAGCAGTTGCACTCTTTACTGTTTGTCCAAATGAATCAAAAACTTAGTTCCACACAAAAGTATATAGAGGTTCCATATATAGTGGCTTTTGTATAATTGTCAAAATCTACATGCTGTTAAGATCTCTTTCAGTAGGCAAATGTATAAATATATTCCAGATAATAGAATATTCATGAGTGCTAAAAACAAGTTATCAGATCTCCCCTCCAAAAGAGGAGGAATGCTTAATGCATTATTGCTAAGTGAAGTAAAAGCCAGTCTGAAAAGGATGCATACTATATGATTCCAAGTTGAAGAAAGTATAATACAGAGATTTTTAGGGCAGTAAAACTACCCTGTATAATTCTGTAATGTTGTGTGTATAACATTGTACACTTATTAATACTCATAAAATGTTCCAGCAGCAAGTTTGAATCCTAGTGTAAACAGGACTCTGGCTGATAGTGATATCAGTGTAGGTTTTGTAACAGACACATTGCTGTGGTGGGCTGTGCATGTTTGTGGCAGAGGGTACAAAGAACTTACTATACTTCCTATTCAGTTTTACTGTAAACCTAAATCTCTAAAAAAAAAAAAAAATAAAGTACTATATTTCAAAATATAAAGTCAGTATCTTTAGATTCTAGTGGCTTAGTTTGGAGAACTAATTAACTTCTAGATAGAAAATATCTTTTCATTTTTACAGTTTCTATATATTGTTTTGATTTTTTTTTAGATTGCAGTTCTATCAAGGCCAAATTGAAAAAAAATTTATAGACTGAATTTAGTTTGAAAAAACACTGAAAATTATTTGTGAGCCTAAGCTCTTGACTATAGACTTTCCAGCTAACTTTTGGAGTATGAAGAAATTATAGGTATGGGACCTATGTATTGTCTTACAAGCTTTTATTAGTCCTGAAAAAAAAAGGATTGAGGATTATAATAATATTAAAATTAAACCATTTCATTCATTTTTGTGTATTTAATTGTGACTGCTCCTTATAGGACCAGCTAATGTATCCAAGGGCTATAAATTTGAAAAGAAATTCTCAGGACAGGCAAAATGAGTAAGATGCATACCAAACTTAAAAATTAATTGCTTCAGCTATATCAACATTGCAAATCTGGGCATGGTGGCTCGAGACTATTAATCACAGCTCATTAGAGGCTGTAAACAGGCAGATCACTAAGTCTGATCTAGTAGTGAGACCCTGAACACCTTGTAGAACCTTTCCTAAAATTAAAAAAAAAAAAAATTGCAGGATTGTGGAAGGGGGAGAAGATTCAACAAAATCATGTAATTTAAATGACTTTATTCACAAACTGGAATGCTGCATACAGTGTGAAGTCTAAATTCTTTCATTTATAAGAGCATAGCTTTATTATAGTTCTTATAAAAGTATTTTTAAAGAACTCAGGATGAAATTTGAAATATTCATATGTATCATTTATGTTTTAAATTGTCATGCCCATGTTTTGGAATGGTTTCTTGGGTTTATTGCCAAGCCAGTAGTGGTGAACCTATAGCACATGTGGTACACCAGGTTGTATTATTATTAAAAGCGCTAAGAGATTCCCATCACTGGTTTAAGCACTGAGAAAGGAGTAAATAAATCAGTTATAGCAAATAAAAACTAACATGGTGTTTTGGATTCTTCAGTTGCATCCACTGACTGAATCAGACTTTTTTTTTTTTAACACCAGCCTAAACTAAGTATCAGCAGCTATAACCTTCAGGCAGAATCCAGCCTGTTAGCTATTTTTATAAATAAAAAAATTCTTTAGAATGTAGTCCTGGCTATTATATATTGCCTGTGGCTACTTTTAAGTAGGAGAGTCAGGTAGTTGCAGCAAAACCTGTACAGGAAGTAAAACCTTATTCCCCTAGAAAACATTTGCCAAACCCTAATTTAAGAATTTATGGAGTAATTCTATTTTGAAGTGTTACATATTGTTTGCAGTAATCTATTTTGAAGCGATACATATTGTTTGTAGTAAGAGAATAATAACAATAAAGACAAAATAATACTATTTTAAAGACAGTGTAGTATACTGCTTCAGGGTACTATCTTTAGAGGATGATGGACTGGGTTTAAATCTGTATTCTGTTCTCAGCTAGGCCTGGCACCTTGAGAAGCTTACCTAACCTCTTTTACCCTATTTGTAGAAAATAAGGATGAAATTTGTCTGCATTAAGATTTAGTGAAGCTTAAATGTGACAACACATGCAAACCCATTTATCAGTGAGATCATTTTTATCATCTTCACTACCAGCATAACAGTGGTAACTGCCATTACCATTATTGTTTCCACAAAATATTCTGGCTTTTAAAGTGAGGAATATAAAGATGTGAAGAAGCAGCCTAATTTGAATGATAAAGCTAGAACACTGCAAACCTTAACGTGAGCCATCTACAAAAACAGGTATTGGAGAATCTAAAAGGAAAAACGGAACATCTCAGTATAAACAGCAGGAAGCACCTACCATTAGGGGAACAAAGAGCCCAAGATAAGCTTAGGAGAACCTACATGTTTAGAGTAAAGGCACCATAGCCTTTAAATTATAAAGTCAGTGAGAAAGTTTATTTCTTAGTGCAGTTTGAAAAGGGAGGAGGTGATACTCTTTGAGTAAATTTAGTTGACCAAGACATGTTTATTTCCAGATAGGACAGTAAGGCAGTCAGTTATTGCTGGATAGAGATCAGTAAACTGACAGTTTTATGGGTATCTTTCCATATTGAAACTTTGAAGATGGCAAATGAGAGAATTTCTTGAATCTTGAACACTTTTTGATTGCTAGTGGCTACCCAAGCACACAGAAAGGACTTACTGTATTTTCTGCTGTGCATGAAACATGGAATGGAAGAAGGGAGAACTTAAGTGCACACTATGATTCCCTGAATGATTTCGGAGCACTGATAAAATTGGTCTGTTTTGGCAGTTACATGGTCTCATTCATCCAGTACATATGTTAATACTTTCTGTGTGCGCTATTCTAGACATTAAGTATATAGCAGTGGGCAGAACAAAATCCCTGCTCTTATGGATCTGTATTAAAGAGAAAACATAATGAACAAAAAATGTGATATCCTGGAGGAAAATAATGAGACAAAAAGTAGATGTGCATAATGATAGGATCACTTACAGGGACTTGGAGTCAAGGCAGAAAAAAAAATCATGGAAATGAGTTGTGTGATTAGTCAAGAGCATGTGCTGGATGTGATTGTGCAAGCCTGTAATCCCAGAACTCAGTCTGAGGCAGGAGGATTGCTATGAGTTTGAGACCAGCCTAAACACGGAGCAGGACCCTGTCTTCTAAACACACACACACGCACCAGGCAGAAGAATAAATGGTAAGGCTGGAGGATATTTGAAGAACAGCAAGAGATCACTGTGGCTAAAACCTAAGTGGAAGGACAGCAGAAGGCTTACAGCTTCAGGGGCCTAAATTATTAGGAATTTGTAGAAGGGTGAACAGAATAGTATAAATATGATTAATGAAAAGTATTAAGATAGTTATGAAGTCCAGGACTGTGCATATTTCTTTACCCACATTATGGTAAAATCAGGTTTAAAGCATATTGCAGTGGGTAATCTCATTACTGCTAATTATGCAGCCATATCTTTATCAAGTTTTAGGTCTCTGTTTACTTGAAATTGTTAGTGGTTGGCTTATCCTTTTACCAGTGCTATAAGATCCTCAGCTCAATGCTCATAAAATACTGTTTTTCCATGATCAAAGGATCAGAAGTTGAACTAAATATATTGTAACTCTTGTAAGTAGAAATAAAATTCATGAACCAGATGGTCTGTCAGTATGAACTAACAAATTAGTTTCCATAATAGAATTGTTAAATCTATTTCCCCATAGTAACTTTAAAATTTTTTAATTGTATTTTAATTTAACAATTTGTTTAAAAAACATGTTGAATTTTAGTAGATGTTTGCTTTTAAGAGAGTAGTGACATGGATGACTTTTTCAAAAACTATCATTTTATATTAAAAGGCACTTGTTTCTAATGACTGTGGCAAAAGGGCATTTGAATTATAAAATATACTGTCTTTTGAAGCCATAAAATACCTTTTTCTATAGGTACTAAGCCTCTGTTGAAAACAGCAATTCCAGAGCAATTTTTATGTCTACTTTGCTGTATTTTATCTTTTTTTAATTGTTTTATAAACACTGAAAATGCTTGCCATTTTTTTCCTGGTTTCTTTCTTACTCTTAACTATTACTGCTTTGACATTTAATGAGAGAAACATGCCTCATTATAGCATAGATCTTTAAATACAGGACTAAAGAATTTGAATAAAGACTATAGATTATGCCATTCAAAACCAATATAAGGTCTTTATTGTCCAGCAATGTCATGAATGTACATTTTTTTAACCATCTAAGATACTGAGGATTTGTTAATTCATTTATTTCACTCTCCTTAAAAATACAGTGTGACTTACTTCATATTATGCTGATTTTTTTTATTTATACTTAAGCTCAGTTTGTTCCATTTATGTAACAAGTTAATGTAAAATGTAAGCATCATTAGTTTCCTCATAGTATGGTATCAGTTATCTCCTTTGTTGTTTCATTTTGTTTGGTTGGCTGATTTTTTGGGAGGGGAGAGATGTTTTTGTTTTGTTTTGTTTTGTTGGGTTTTTTTATCCCAGGGACTAATCCCAGGGCCTTGTATTGGCAAGTTAAGTACTCTGCCACTGTCCTGTATTTCCACCTTGAAAATCATTTTAATAAGTAATGCATGGAGGGGAAAATGTGTTTAGATGAGATTTGAATTTCTCTTGTGCCTAGGTCTCTATGATACAAGAAATAATTTTTAGTTGCCATTATGTCCATTGTTTGTTATAGTCGTGACTTATCAGCCACCCGAAATACATACCAACTCTACAATCAGAATCTATCTTGTTTGATTGCTCATGTCCATCTTTACCATTAGCACCATTCTACTTAAGCTACCAATCACAGCCTTCTAATTTTCCCTTCTGAGTTTTCCTATCAGGATTCATATTACACAGTAGAAAGCATTATAGTTGCTTTAAGCAAAAAGAGGCTTAATAAAGGTATACTCAATAAATATACACTTATTGTTGAATAATGAGAAGTTAGAAAATCTGATACATGGCCAGATATGTGAATATGTAGCATGTGCTATATATATGACTACCTCATGAGACTTTAACCCATTTTTAATGAAAATTTCCTACATCTTTAAACACTAGTTTCTTTATTTAAAATCTCAAATTGGATGTAGGACTACAAAGCTATAATAAAAACTAATAAACATCTGTTAACTCAGTTTAAACATTTTAGTTGTCAGTTTAATGCTGGCTTTAAAATGGTACTTTTAAAGTATGTACAATATCAGATTATTTTATAGCAATTTACAATTTTCTGCAGTGTTCCTTGAGACAGTGTTAATATTATAGTCTCTGTTGTCATGGAAACAAGTCTCTGAAGGCAGCCTCAGAGGCTAATGATTCCATGGTGTTGCTATGGTTAGAAACAACTGAGATTGTTGCTAATCACATGATCAAGATTTTTTAAAACAGCCAAAAACCTTTTTGGAGCTGATCTTATTGAGTAAAATAGAACAGGATAAAGATGGTGGCATAATAATCATTTATTGTCTAACCAACAAAGAGTTTTCAAGTTTAAAATGCTATTCTGAATTCATTTTCTTTAATGACTCAAATATAATTGTTGTTGAATATCGTGGCCATAACTATATTTGACATTTTTAAATTTAGACTCATATACAGCTCCCCAGTATTATACTGTGTTCTTAATCTGGTACTCAAATCATTCTTTTATCATTTCCTAATTTTACTCTAAGCTCTTAATATCTGCCATTTCTCATCAGTCTGCCTTCAGTTGATTATTATGTGTTGAGAGATATTTGTTTTAAGTGAATTATTTCAATGTCCTGTAAGTCTTTGTTACCAGAATTGTTTATTATTTGTGTCTTGGAAATTGTGTGTGTTGACATGTCATTTTAAGTATTAGCCTGCCTAATGAGGCCTGGGCATATGTTCTTTTGTAAAGAATTTAGGGCCCATCTTGTAAGATGAGTTTAGATGGTGCAAGTTGTTTTAGGAATTTTTAAAATAGTATTCAGTTTCTTATCTAAAGAAGATAGATTCCAGTGGAAGCTCAGTCAGAAGGTGACAGTGAGATTTAAATGTAAAATGAAAGGATTATAGTTAATCAAAAAAGATTTTGGAGAACTGCCAGTAGAAAAAAAAATTTGAGCTTGGCCTTGAAATTTACATAAGCATGTAGATTTTTATTTTTCTGTAAAATACTTAGCAGCTAATATCTTACACTGTTAGCACTAGAGACCACTACTAAGAAAATAGTATTTTGACATTGCCAACCATTCAAAAAATAAGCTGGTGAGGGCCAGCCAGATAGCTCAGCAGATTAAAGCACCTGCTTAGACAGTCACAGAGACCAGGGTTCGATCTCTGACACGCCAGAGTGCACTGAGCTGGTGATTGAGACTGGGTGCAGTGGTGCCTGTAACCCCAGTGCATGGGAGGCTGAAAACAGGAGGATTACTACAAGTTCAATCTATGTGATGAGGCCCTATATGGTAGATCCTGTACTAAATACATAAAAAGATAAACTGGTTATGGTGTTCTAACACAACAAAGAACCACAAGGAAACTTTTTAAATTATATATTCAGAGTCCCCCCACCCCCTAAAAATGCATACACACCAGAAAAATTTGTATACAAATTTTAATATTAATTTTGAGACGTCATTAAATTAATATAAATTAACTTTAACTCTACAATTACAAAAGGTGCTCAAAGTGGTGGCTAGTAGCTTCCATACACTTAGTAGTACAGCAAACTGCTACTTGGGTAACTTTGATCATTGAGATCGCTCCACATACATTTTGAATTTCTTCTTTAAGGGCTGGCAATGTAATGGTTTTCCTGCAGTATATGGCATCCTCTATGGTTCCTCATGTGAGAATAACACATCTGTTGAAAAAGCATACTATTTTTCTTTTCCTTAAGTGTATACACATTTTTTGGACAGACTGTGTATATATTGAGGAATTTAAATAACTGTTAAATAGTTCTTGAATGAACTGTTGAACTATGAAAATTGCCAAATGATTTTCTGATTCTGTCATACTTTTTTTTTCCTTTTAGTTAAAATTCCATTGTGAGGTCCGGCCTGATAGCTCAACAGACTAAAGCACCTGTTTAAGCAGAGCGCAGCAGCTAGGATTCAATCCCTCTGTGCTGTGCCAGCCCCTGCCCCCCGGAACACTGTGCTGTGGATTGAGACTGGGGCCTATAATCCCAGCACTTGAGAAGCTAAAAACAGGATCTGCATAGTGAGACCCTATAGACACTGTATCCCTTGTACTAAATGCAAAAAAAAGAGAGAGAGAGAGAGAGAAAAGAAAAGAAATCCATTATAAGAAATGGTTTCTTGCCGGGCATAGTGGCACACACTTGTAATCCCAGCATTGGAATGCTGAGGCAGGATGATCACTATGAGTTTGAGGCCAGGCTGGGCTACAAAGTAGATTCAAGTCTAGCCTGCACTGCATAGTAAAATCTGTCTCAAAAGACAAAGGAAAAAGAAAAGATTTCTATTTATTTCTTCATGTATGTATTATGTCAATGTGGACTCTTGGATCCCCATTTTATTTATTGGATTTTATGCCTCTTATTATTTATTTTGAGTTTCAGATTGTCCCCAATCTGAACAGCCCTTCAAACTCACTTATACATCCTTATCTCTTTTTGAGCAATTTATTTTCTAACAGAAAATCATTTTTTAGCAAGATGTCTGAGCACCTTGAACTAGTGAGAGAGAGAAAAAGAGATCATGCATATTTATGTCATGTTTATTTTTGTATCCTTTATATTAAAAATCAGTAAGTACTTAAGATTCTAGTTTAATGCTGTATTATGCTAGTTTTCTCCCTTTTTGTATTTGTGTCTCACTATGAAGCACCTTTTACCCTTTATATATGTATTAGTTCAAAACCCTCCATATATAAACGTCTATCACCATTACTGCCCTAAATGTCCAGCTTCCTTACTATATAGTCAAGCACCAACACGTACCCTTTTCATCTCTTTTGGGTTCCAGCAGCACACATCAAGCTGCTGCCCCTGTTCTTCCTAGAGAACACACTCCACCCTTGTCAACCTCCATTACTATGTGCCATGTTTCTGTCTTCCTTTCCCTCCCTCCACATGTGTTCTTCTTACCATACTTGAGTTTCAACCACATGTGCTTTTCTATTCAAGAAATTGTTAAAAAATATTTTAAAAATTTCTGTACCAGCATGATAGTATTTTACTGTATTATTTCCTAAACTTTATTATTCTCCATTATACCAGCAAAGCTTCAAGAATTGATTTTATGTATGATAAATATAAAGTAGGATTGGTTTTGTATGATGATTAGTTCATTTAATTTTGTATGCATCTAGTTGATCCAGCAGTGATTGTTTCAAAACCACTCTTTTCTCATGGTTTATTATAAATCATTATCAGAAAAAGTCATTTCCAAGTAAGTGTGTTATTTATTAATTTTAATCTCTATAGAATTCAGAAATTTTCTATAGAAAAATTATAAAAACTGGTTAATGTTATATAGGATATAAAATATACTATTTTAGGCATTTCTAAGATTAAATGTCGTAGGTATTAAATATATTCACAGTGTTATGCAAATATCATCATTGTACATCTCCAAAGTTATTTCATGCCAAAATGGGAACTGGTTAGGAATGAGAACATTAAACAGAAAGAGATTTTATTGCCATCTGTAGTACTAATCTTAACTTCAGTGTTTTCATCTAGGTTCCTTTCTAAGAGTTTCATAATTTTAGATCCTGTATTTAGGATGTTGGTCCCACTTAGATTTAATTTTTATGTATGATGTGAAATAGAGGTCCAGCTTGGTCCTTTTATGTATCAATATTCATTCTCAGCATTCTAGATAGATAGATAGATAGATAGATAGATAGATAGATAGATAGATAGATAGATAGATAGATAGATAGATAGATTGGCTAATAGGTCAAGTTAATTTTATTTTGCATTTTTTCATTAGGATAAGCATAGTTTCAAGTTCAGAACTATTTTCTTCCTGTTATTAGTTTTTTTTTGTTTTGGGGGGGGTTTGGTCTACAATGTCCTCTTATCTATATACTTTTAGTGTTTTTCTTACATATCATTTGTATAGCCAACATTTATGAATTAATCCATTTTAGTGGAATTTTATCTTGTTATAAAACACCTTTCTGGGCCAGTGAGATAGCTCAGTGGACTAAGCACCTGCTTAGGCAAGTGCAGGGACCTGAGTTCAATCTCCAGAACTGCATGCCTGCTGCTCTGGCCCCACCCCAGAGCCTGCTAAACCGGCCAAGACCAGGCATAGTGGTGTACACCTGTAATCTCTGTGCTGGGAAGACTGAAAACAGGAGGATCACTACAAGTCTGAGCTGTATAGTGAGACCTTATACCAAATATATTAGAAAAATAAAATAAAACATCTTTCTGTGTTTGTTACATCTTTTTAACTATAACTGAATCAGGGCAAATACAGTTATTAAACATCAAAGCTTGCTAGTTTAATTATAGCACTAGAGTTTAGTCTACTTCCTCCTCCTTCATTTTACCAAAATGTATCTGGCAAAAAAAAAAAAAGTATCTGGCACATAATAGACAAGCAGTGAATATGGGTTGAATTAATGACTATATAGGCAGTTTTAGGCAGAAACTTAATATCCTTGATAGTAAAAATTAATACAAAACATTGTATATGATATAAATGCAATTTTGAATCTTTTATGTATAGATACAGAAACATATTGGTTACATGGTGGGCAGATAAAATGACTTTTGGTTCTTTGAAAGCAGTCAAATACATTTCAGATGCCAGAAAATTATTTTGTCATTTTTCAACAAAACAAGATTTTATGTCCAAGAAGATTATTAGAAATGGCATTTATTATTTTCATTTAGACTTTTAACAAGTTAACTCTCCTTTTAGCTGTAGCCCTAATAATAGATGGTATAATTATTTGTAAAACTTCTGGAGAATGTTTTCTCATTTAAAATAATACGTTAATATTTTACCTATTTCTGAATTATATTGAAAACTATAATTTATCTTAATGGCACAACTTTCTGTTCTGTGTTTCCTTTATATTTTGGCACTTTTCCTGATTTTTTGTCATTGATGATTTTTAGCCAACAGAAGCTGTACCTCCCTCTTCTCCCACTGTCCCTGTGATCCCTGTCCTGCCAGTCCCTGCTGAGAATACTGTCATCCTACCCACCATACCACAGGTTTTTATTAGTTTCTTTTTTCTTTATAAATATTTCATTTGCTTTTAATATTTTATTTGCATTCTTTTAAAACTGTTAACTGTTTTGTTAGTTTGGTGATTTACTTTGGCTTCAGTTATTACTTTTAGGAAATGAAATGTTTGTGACTTACTGTATATTGGGTTCCACAATTGACATTGTATTAGGCACTATGAAATAAGACACATCCTAAACTTGTCTTCATTGTATTGAACCTCCTTAGATTTGTTTTCATGTCTTTTGTGCTGTAAATCTCTTTAAACCTTTTAAAAATACTTTTGCTTTTGAAAATTTGTATAATTACTAAAGAAAATGAACATCATTATGCACCTTGTTTCCTGGTATGTATTTATGTTGGTAAATGTTCATCCTTCTAGTTAGATAACATACTTAATATTTATTCATTAAAAGTAACTGGTGATGTGTTGCAGTGATGGCCAACTTTTTAGAGCTTTCAGAGATATTTATGGGATGCATGCCACAGCATGCTATTTGTTATTATTGAAAGCTCTAGAAAGTTCAGTGTCACAGGTCAAGAGTACATGATAACTCTTCCTGCTGTCTTAACTTTCTGGAAATCTACTTAAATTAAAATCTTTAAAATGTTAAGGGCCAGCCTGATAGCTCAGTGGACTAAAGCACTTGCTTAAGCAGAGTGAAGCAGCTGGGGCTCCAGCCCCACCCCTTGGTGCATGCTGAGACTGAGTATGCTGGCATGCACCTGTAATCCTAGCACTTGGGAGGCTGAAAACAGGAGGATCACTGCGAGTCTATAATCTACATAGTGAGACCCTGAACTAAATGCAAAAATAAAATATAATAAAATAAAATGTTATATTTAACAGTTAATAAGTAATAGCCAGATGTCAAAGCTAATCAATGAAAATGAAAAACCAATTCCAAGGAATATGCTCTTGACATTAAATGCCTTCCCAACAGAATTATCCAAAGTCTAATTAATGGTAATATCAACTGTAATATTAATGATTTTTGGTGTTAAATATATAAATCTCATATAAAGTATAAATAGTTGTATTTCATAGACTTTGCTGAAATTGATCAACAGCATAAAATCTAGGTAAACACAGTGTGTTCATTGTGTAAATGCAATTTCAAAATAAAAAACATTGGGAGAAAATTAATTACTCATTTTAGCTTCCTTCCTCTGTACTAAAAATTGAAAACCAGTAGAAACATCTATATAAAATAGAGTTATAGGAGAAATTGCCAATATGACATTGAGACTTTAGAATTATGTTAAGCCTGAGTTGTAATTAACATTAATACTGCTGTATAATTTTACCATTGATGAATATCATTAAAATTTAAGTCTTTATCAGCCACCAAGAATTGAATAGATAAATCCAAATAGGTATTCACTCCATATTACAGACAAGAAATTGAATGTACAAGTAAAATATATTTGAATGAGCAACTTAAATATTATAACATTGTAACATCTTCCCAAATATCTAGAATTTAATTTCTTTTTTAATAGTAAATTTCGGAGTTTAGTTTGCTCTTTAGTTTTTTAATACAGTATTAGTTTCCTAGAATCCTTTTTATTTTTAAACTATCCTCGTACTTACTCAGTTGGGACCCTGTTTTCTCTCATCAGATTGTTCTTCTTTATTTACTTCCAGTGTGCCTAACATAGCATCCCACCACACTTGAAAGTTACTGAGATGTTGCATTGAGCCCTATTGTTAAAAATACAGTTTTAAGAATCAGATTAACCTAGATTAGAATTCAGTATTGTTAACACCTTATAATTTTGATTGGTTTACTTAACCATACAGAGCTTCTATTACTAAAATGTAATACTAAACATTATAATAGTACTAAATGGAGCTATTTTACCATAATTTAGAATGTAGTTAAAAAGAACTACATAACAGCTAATAACCTACTAACACATATATCTTACTTTTTTGAGACATTAAGCCAAGAATCAAGTTCTAAAAACAAACAAGTATGTGTACAGAATAAAAGGGCCTATCCTTACATTTAATTTTAAATACTCTACCTAGAGGATCATCAGTGATTTAAATTGAGAAACTGATAGATATGCTTCATTTTCCAGAATGTGTTTCTTATTGAGTATATTATATGTATTATAAAATTAGTATAGCTGATTAAAATTTTTCCCCAAATATTGAAATCCATACTTACAGATGTATAATCTAATTTTAACATAATTTAATGTTACAATTTTTCTATGAATATCTACTATACATTGAAATGCATCAGGGTATAATAGAACACAAGGCTTAGAGTCTCATCCTATTTTTGTCTCTCAAATTTATACCCCACTTGCCAGATTTTTATACTCCTTTCACTTACTAAAATCAAAGATATACAACCCTGTTTCACAATGAGTTTGAAGGCCAGGCAATTTAGATTGGCAGAAAGACAAGCAGATGGATTAGGTTGTAGAATTGGAACTGGGACTGGCTGATATTTTTTTCAGAGTTTGTTTTCTCTGTTTGGTTAGTTTTTTTTTTTATTTTTTATTATTTGTTTTGTTTTGTTTTGTTTTTTTGAGACAGGGTCTCACTATGCAGTTCAGGCTGGCCTTAAACTCACTTTGTAGCTCAGGCTGGTCTTGAACTCACAACAATCCTCATGCCTTAGCCTCCCAAGTGCTGGGATTACAGGCCTGCGCCACCACGCCCGGCTAAGTTTGTTTTTTTTTAAAGAATGCCTTTTTTTTTGTGGTGGAACCAGGGATTGAACTCAGGCCCTTGTGCTTGCCAGGCAAGCACTTATTCTACTGAGCTATCTCCCTAGCCCCAATTTTATTTTAAAGAAAAAATAAAATTTCAAAATAATATGGTGGGATAACAATGGTTAATATATTGCATATTGTTTTCTTTTAGAGTACAAAATGTCAGCAACAGTACAGTGTTTACATATGTACATCTGGTCTCAAGTTGTATCCATTTACCTATAAAAGTCTGTAGTTTATTCTTTTTATGGGTGAGTTCATCCTCCATTATATTAAAAGACCACATCCTTTTAATTCATTCCTTGGTTGATGGGCATTTCAGTTGTTTCGAATCTAGTTATTACAAATTGTGCTGCTATAGACATGGATGCACATATATCTCTGTGGTGTGATGTTTTTAATTCTTCTGAGAAGATATCCAGAAGCGGAATTACTGGTCTGTTGGGACCTCCAATTCTAGTGTTTTTGAGGAATCTACCAGTCTACACCCCCACCAACAGTGGAGAAGAGTTTCTTCCCCCACAGACCTGCCAGCATTTATTACTAGTTGATCTTGATAAATAGCCATTCTTTCCAGGATGAGCTGGATCTCAGTGTTATTTCATTTTAACTTGCATCTCTTAAATGACCAGTGATGTTGAACATGCTGTTCATACTTTTTCATCTAAGAAGTGATAATCCCTGATGTCCATTTTTTAATTGAGTCTTTAAATTTGGGAGGTCTGATTTTTTTGAGTTCTTTATATGTTCTCCATAATAATTCTGTGTCTGCGGAACAGCTGGAAAACATTGTTTTTTCATCTTTGCATTGTCTCTGCACTCTAAGTGGTTTCTCCTGCCGTACAAAAACTTTAGTAAGATGAGATCCCAGTTGTTAATTCTTCATGATACTTCCTCTGTGATCAGAGCTTTATGCATAAGGTCTGCCTACACCAGTGTCTTTGAGAGTTTTATCTGTTCTATCTCCTGGTAGATTTAATGTTTTCTTCTTTCATCCATTTGGAATTTAATTTAATGTATGATGAAAGATATTCACCAATTTTAATCTTTGGCAGTGCAGAGCCAGTTTTTCCAGCACCATTTATTAAAGAGGCTTTCTTCCAGTGAATGTGTTTGGCACCTTTGTCAAAAATGAGGTGGCTGACTATGTCTGGAGTTATTTCTGCATCTTCTAGTATATTCCATTGATCTTCAGGTTTGTTTCTACCTCCACCCTGAGTATTATACTGTTTTTATCACCTTCGCTTTATAGTATAACTTCCTGTCAGATATTGTGATGCTTCCTGCTTTGTCTTTGTTGCCTGTAATTGTTTTTGCTATGCTAGATCTCTTCTGGTTCCAAATGAGTTAATTCTGATATATGCTGTTAGAATTTTGATCAGAATTTGATTAAATCTGTGCAGCAGTTTTGGAAGTATGGCCATTTTTACTGTATTGGTTCTTCCTATCCAAAAATAAGGGAAATAGTTCCATTTTCTGATATCCTCCTCAGTTTCTTTTTTCAGAGTACAGTAGTTTTCAGTATAAAAGTTTTTATATCCTTTGTTAGATTGCTTGGGTGTTTGGTTTTTTGTTTTTTTTTTTTAAGTAATTGTAAAAGGTATTGTTTCCCTAATTTCTCTCTAAGTTGTAATTTGTTTTCAAGAAGGCTATTGATTTTTGAGTATTGACTTTGTATCCAGCTCTACTACTGAATTTGTTTATTAAATCTAGTAGTTGTTTAGTGGAGTTTTTGAGGTCTTCAATGTGGAGTATCATGTCATCTGCAAATAATGATAATTTAACTTCTTCCTTTCCTATCACTATTCTTTTTATTTCTTGCTCTTGTTTAATTGCTATGGCTAAAGTTTCCAGGACTTTGTTAAATAAGAATGGACATCTTTATCTTCTTGTTCCTGAGTTTAGAGTAAAAACTTTAAATTTAAAACTTTAAATTTTATCTATGTAGTATGTTGGCTGTTGGTTTGCCATATATAGCTTTTATTAGATTGAGATGAAGACCATGTGTTCTAATTTTCTGTAGAGTTTTTATCATGAATGGGTTCTGGACTTTGTCAGAAGCTTCTTCTGCATTGAGATGATCATGATTTTTGTCCTTGACTCTACTAATATGACGTACTACATTTATTAATTTAAATATGTTAAACCATCCCTGCTTTCCTAGTGTGAATTCTTCTTTGTAATGGTGTATAATCTTCTTGATGATTTGATGCATTCTTTTTGTCAGCATCTTTAAGGATTTTTGGATCTGTGTTGGGAGATTGGCCTTTAGTTGTCTTTCTTGGATGGATCTTTCTTCAGTTCTGATATGAGGGTAATGCTTGTTTCCATGAATGAAGTTTTGAGTTTTGTGCTTTGTCTTTCAATTTCATTGAGAGTTTGAGAAGTGTTGGTGTTAAGTCTTCTCTAAATGTGTTGTAGAATTCAGCAGGCCTATCAGAGCTGGGACTTTTCTTTATTGGCAGGTTTTTAAATACATCTTCAATTTCATTAATTGGTGTTGGTGTATTTAGAATTTTTATATTCTTTTGATTCAGCTTTGGTAATTCATATGTATCTAGGAAATCTTTGTTTCTTCTGCATTTTCCATCTTACTAGAATAAAAGTGTTCAAAGAAGACAAATGATCTTCTGGATTTCTGCAGAGTCTGCTATGATTTTACCTTTTTCACTTCTAATTGCATGAATTTGAGGGGTTTTTTGATAATGTTAGCTAAGGATTTGTCTCTTTTTTAATCTTTCAAAGAGACATTTCATCAATTCATTGATTCTCTGTATTAAGTCTCCAGTGTGTTAATTTGTGCTCTTCTTTTTTTAGAAGTTTGAGGTTCATCGTTAAGTTGTTTGGTTTGCTTTATTTTCTTGATATGGGTATTGACTGCTATAAATTTCACTCTGAGGACTGCTTTCATTTTGTCCCATAAGTTCAGGTATGGTTTATTGTTGTTATCATTTAGTTGTAAAAATTGTCTAATTTGTTCTTTCATTTCATCTGCAATCTGTTGGTTGTTCAGGAGGCTGCTATTTAATTTCGCTGTGCTTATGAAGTTCTTGTGATTTTTTTTTTTTTTTTGCTATTGATTTCATTGCACTATGGTCAATTGATAATATGTATGGAATAATTTTAATTCCTTTGCATTTTTCTTACATATGTTCTGTGACTTAGTATGTAGTCTATTGGATAACATCTCCTGTACAGCTGAGAATAATGTGTATTCTTATATTGTAGAGTAGAACACTGTGTAGACATCTACTAAATCAGTTTGTTCAAAAGTTTGGTTCAGTTCTATTATTTCATTGTTGATTTTGTTTGTTGTTTGTTGTTTGTTTTGAGACAGGGTTTCACTCTACACTTCAGGCCAGCCATGAACTCATTACATAGCCCAAGCTGATATTGAACTCACAGCAGTCCTCTGATACAATTGTATTAGTGCTTATTTGATTTGTCATGCCTATTACTACTTGTTTTGTATAGTTGGGTACTACCTCTGCCATATACAGAGCAGATATGCAGAGAAAGTAAATCTGGTTTATGCTAGTGAGATAGTATCTATTGTTTTGGGGGGTCTGGTGCTTCAGTTTTGATGTAGTCTTTCAAGCCCCAGGAAGTTATAGCCTCTGTCTCAAGGCTCAATCCCAGCTGCTGGTGTGGAGCATTGGCTCTTCGTCCTGTCTTGACCCAGCTCATATTAAAGTGCAGCAGGTATAGGTTACCAGGGAAACATACATGCCACCTTCAGAGACTATCACCAGCACCTCATCTAGACCAATAAACATTGCTTGAGGCCAATTAAAGGATGAACAGAAGTCCTAGCCTGCTCTGTACATAACAATACAAGGAAGTAGGGTCAGGCTCAGTCAAAATGGGAGACAATTGCTCTTCTTTCAAGAAGAGCTGCTCAGGTGGTCCTCCACAGGGTATACTGGTAGTTGTTACATACATATTTATGATTATTATCTTGTCCTCTTGGATAGTTAGAAGGATGAAATGACCTTCTTTGTATCTCTTAATCAGTCTGACTTGAAATTTACTTTTGTCTACAAATAAATCAGCCACCCTTGCTTTTTTCTGTGTTCCTTTCAGATGGGATATTGTTTTCCATTCTTTGGCTTTCAGTTTACAAACTTCTGTTTGGATTAAATGTCTTTCTTGTTTGCAGCATATTGTTGGATCTTGCTTCTTGATTTATTCTGCCAGTCTGTCTTTTGATTGGTGAATTAAGGTCATTAACATTGATGGTTATAACTAATATGTATTGATTATCGTTGTCATGTTATTTTCTTGTTGTTAGCTCCCCCTCTTGTTTATTCCTCCATTTGTTTGCCTTGTCCAGTGGATTCCTGTTAGGGTCATGGGGTTGTAATCCTTGTTATTTCTTTCTAGAATGCCTTTCAACATATTTTGGAGTGCTGGTTTAGTGGTCATAAATTTCCTCTGATGCACTTTTCATGGAAGTTTCTTATTTCTCCATCAATTTTGAAAGATAGTTTTGTAGAGTACATCAATATTGGTTAAAGTATGTCTTCTTTTAGAGCTTGAAATATCATTTGGACTATCTCTTGCTTTTTCATGGCCTTCAATCTTAAATTAGTCTTCTTTACATCATCTACCAGCTGTTGTGTTGATTTTTCATGATACTTTGCTATCTTTAATAAATCTTTCTTTTCATGATCTGTCTTCTGTATCTGAGATCCTTTCTTCACAGTGGCTTTATCTGCTGTAGTACTTTAAATGGAATTTTTATTCTCTTAGATATCTATTTGAATCTACTTATGGATTCCAATTCTTCCCCATGCTGAGCATTTGTGGCTTCCATAATTTTCTTAAACTTTTTTTTTGTCTGTATCTGCTCTACAGTCAACTGAGCATGGTTTTCCTTGTGGACCCAATCTCTGTGGTTACCTGAGAAATTATTTTTGATTTGATATTTTCTAGAGCCTCATTCAATTGCTTTGTTGTTACCACTTCAGAGGGAGGCCAGGTGGGTGGCTTTGGTATTGTCCCACCTCATTTCTCTCAGGGTTTTCATTTGATGGACTAAATGTCTGGGGTTGCATCTTTTTTAAGTATCTTCTTTGTTTTCCTTTTCTTTTTTTCAGTTTAATTCTTGGAGTGATGTTTATAAATTGTGTATAGTGGGTTGCTTTATTGCTAGATTTGATGTTATGTTGTTATGTGATGTGATGTGATGTTATTTTGCAGAACTGGGGATTGAACTTGGGCCATTGTGCTTGCTAGGCAAGTGCTTATTCTACTGAGCTACCTCCCCAGTCCCCTATTGCTAGTACTTAGAACCCTAAAGATATGACTGCATCTCCTAGTTATCTGCCAAGTGTAGCAGGGTTCTGGTTTTTGAGTCTACTGAAAGATTCTACCTCTTCAATTTGTTGGGGATGAGAAGTTGCTGCCTATTTGGTCCAGTTCCTGGTTCTTTGGCACTGTTTAGAATAGTTATGTCACTCTTGGCTATAGTGGTACCAGTGATGATAACACAGTCTAGAAAAATGACAAACTGAGGTAACCATTAATTTGCCACCTTTCACAGTATGAGCTACATTTGTTGTCATATAATAAAATTAAAACAAACCAGAAAAATTGAATGCAGTATACAAATCTTTAATATGTCAATTTTGCCCTGAGGGATTAAAATTTAAAATGGGCTAAGGAGAAAGTAGAGAAGTGGAAGACAAGGGAGAGATTAGAAAAAAAAGGCCAGAAGTAAGGAGGATCATGTTAACTTTGGGAAACTGGTGCAGAAGTTGTGAGGGAAAGAAAGAAGGACTAGAAAGAAGAAAACAGAATCATAAAGAAGCTGAAAACCACATTCAGACTCATGTCAAAACAAGATCAAACAATGAGGGAAAAAAAGACAAAACAAGAAAGAAAACTATAAGAGAAACAGAGAGAGAAGGGAGAAGAAAAAGGTCCACTACCATGTTTGTCTCTCCTGTAACTAGTAGAGAACAGTGGAGACAGAGTCCCAATCCATATTGATGTAACCCAACAAGTCAGCAATAGCTTTTTGGTGGAATAGTGGATAATCTCAGGAAGCCTGTATCTTCTGGTGGCCTGCAGCCATTGTTGCATCTTCCATGGGACTAAGTCTGTGTGGGAGCCACTAGATGAAGCCAGTAGCAGCTTTGAGTTCTGAGCTCAACTGCACTTCTCAAAAATGGTTCCCAGCCAATTGCTGTCTTGTGCTAGATGACTGAGCCTTCCACATTAACCACCAGCAGGTGCTGTCCTTCATGTCTGCTGCTCACCTCCACTGCTGTGTTTCTGTTGGAGCCCTCTGAGGTCACTAGTGCTCATTCACTATGTTTCTGTAGGTTTGAATCACTCTGGCACAATGCATCCTATCACAGAGAAGGTATTACCAGCTACCTGCTGCTTTTTTGTTGAATTTTCTTTCTTCACTCTCTTCATGGCCATCTATTTGAGCCTGTAATCTTCCTGGATGCAAGAGACTCACTTCCCTCATTCTTGTCTTCCCCACTTTGCTATATGTTCCAGTGTCTCGAGTGACCCTAGGAAGGCTCTTTCTCTGCTGCTTACCATTCCGCCATCTTGTCCCCCCACCGTAGAATACTTTAATACTTTTCAGAGTTCTTCTGTATTCATTATGTCATTTGAAATTTGTGAAAGCACTCTATAAGTAGGAATTATCCTTCTTTTTGTACAGAGTGGTACAGAGCAAGATAATAATGAACGACTACATAAAATTGTTGAAAAGCATGAACTTTATAGTCAGATCTATATACCTTTCCTAGTTTCATGCATTTCTAGATGTGTGATGATAAGGGAATTCCCTAACTTTTCAGAATTTAAGTTTCTTCACATGAAACTGAGCACAAGGTAAATGAGGAATAGATATCAGTTATTTCTATTAGGGATATAGCCAAAGCATCTCTATAATACTAGCCCCTTAAATCCATGGGCATCCTTCCACCAGGATAAATTCTATACATTGAATCTAAATTCTTTTAAGCTTTTATTTCTGTTAGTTCTAAAGAGCTATCATGTAACTGAAATTGTGGTGAAGATACTTGGTAATTTTTTTAGTGTCAGGATCTCTTGGTATTCATATATGTATTTCAAAGAGGATTGGTACAGTGTCTTATTTTTCCAGTCTTATGAACTAGTCCCTCCTTAACCAACACTTGGCTTTCTGCAGTGTCAAGTAATAGCAGCCAACTGTAGTCAAAAAATACTAATTTTTTAACAAATCTAAATTTTATTCCTGGGAAGCATAAGGGCCTAAGTTCAATCTCCAGTGCCACAAAAAAATTAAATTTTATTGGTACATATTTACAGTACATGAAATTTCCATTCTTTCATTATGGAAGGTCAAAAATATTAAATAAAAACTTACAGAAATAAGTTAAAAATTTTGAATAACTTTTATTGTAGGATATTGTTATGCTTGTTTTCTTTTTATTGACCATTGTCCTTAACCTCTTCTGTGATTAGTTTATGAATTAAATTTCATAATGAGCATATACAGGGATTGAACTCAGGACTTTGCACTTGCCCGACAGGCCCTTATTCTACTGAGTATTGCCTTGCCCCAGGAAAGAAATTTATTAAGTATAATAGTAGCTATTGTTTCAGGCATCTACAGAACATCTTGGAACATATTTTTCATGAATAGAGAGAAACTAGTATAGATGCTAATATGAATGAAACCCATATAAAAGAGAGGTTTAATTTGGCTCATAGTATCAGAGGATTCAGTCCATACTTAGTCTGTCTCAAAAGCAAAAGCATCATGGCAAAAAGAGTATAGCAGAAAAAAGCTGCTCAATTTATGGCAGCTGGGAAGGAGAGCAAGGGTGCCAGAGAGAAAAGGCCAGGGATCATGTATACCCAGTACCTACGGTCATATCTCCATAACCATGGAGAAATACCTAGAAGTTCACACTACTAGTGTGCAAGCAGTAATCATAAGAGAGCAAGGTGGCCCCTACATCAATCAGATTGACAGTCCAGCTTAACTGTCATAATGAATAAGATGTTGTTGTCCTCTAACACATTAGAAGATAATTCCCACATGACATGAAAATACATTAGAAGTATATGTCTAACACAGACATACAACATTCTGTTGCCCTGGACCTTCCAGAGCTCACAAAATATTTGAGTGGTAGTTCTTAAATTATTGGGCCACTAGTATTATTTAATAGATGACTTGATATATTTTCATTTTGTGGATAATATTAAATAAAAATAGCATCCTTTGGGTTATCTAGATGAGCTTTAAGTTAGATACTGCTTGACTGTAGTGCCCTCATACTATTTGCTTTGCTTTTATTCTGTTTACTATCTGGAGATATTTTTGTTTGATTGTTTTGTATTTTATTTTTAAATAATTTCAGCTTATACATATGGCAAAATATTTTTTTAAAAAAGATGCCTCATACATTAAGCAGCTCCCCCATTGTTAATTTTTTATTGTTAATATTTTTGTGAATTATTTATAAATGCAGGCTCATGTTCACTTGCCCTTAACATGAATATCTCCCATCCAAGTACTAACCAGGCCCGACCCTGCTTAGCTTCTGAGATCGGGTGCGTTCAGGGTGGTATGGCCGTAGACAAAATGAACATCTCATAATGCTTTTTTCTAAGGACAAAAGGATCACCACAGCACAGTAAACTAAATTGGGAAGTTAACATGACTATAAAGCTGTTAACTGACCTACAGACCTTAATTATATTTAACAATTGTCCCATTAATGTTCCTTATAGAAAAAAAAAAAATGCTAACACAAAGCAGAATAGATCCCTTGCCTATTTTAATACTACATATTTAATTTTCATGACACTGTAGTCTCTTAATCTGAAATAGTCTTTATCATAAATGTGGGGAAAAGGACAGGCTGCTTTTTATATAGAATAACTTTTCTTTAAATTTATATGTGATTCGTTTTCTTAAAATTTCGAAGTCACATTTTATGAAATTTTATTATTGTGGTAAAACCTATGTAACACAACACAAAGTGTGGTTATATTAAATACATTAATAGTGTTATAGAGCCATCACTATCATCTCTCAACAAAATTCTTGCAAAACTGACACCTGTTTCCTTACTTAATCTTTTTTTTTTTTTTTCAGAACCAGGGATTGAACTCAGGCCCTTGCACTTGCCCAAGTGCTTATTCTACTGAGCCATCACCCCGTTAATTTGCCTTTTGGGGGTGAGGGGTGCAGTGCACCGGGGATTGAACTCAGGCCTTTGTGCTTGCCAGTGAAGCACTTATTCCACTGAACATCTTCCTGGCCCCTTCTGACACCTGTTTCCAATAAACAGTATTCCCCACTTCTCTCCCTCCAACCTGCAGCCTCCATCGTCTACTTTATGTCCTCCTGATTTTGACTACTCTTTTAAGTACTTCATGTAAGTGAGATCATAGAATAGTTGTCTTTTGGAGAAGGGCTGGATTGTTTCACTTACCATTTTATTCTAAAGGTTCAAATATCTTGTAGAATATATGAAAGAATCTCAATCTTCAAAGCTGAAACTTGCAATCCTTTCGTCTCAGCTTCTTGAGTGGCTAGAATTATAGACTCACCACAACACTAAAGAGTAAAAATCTTTTTGTCTCAGGATAGCCACTCTTGCTCTCTTGTGATTACTGCTTGCATGAAATATCCTTTTTAATCTTTAATTTTAATGTATCGGCCTATCTTACAGCATTTATTTGGATTTTTTTTTTTAGATCCACTGCTAGCCTTTGCATTGAGAGTTTGCTTCATTTACATTTAATGTAATTAGTAATAAGGAAGGACTTTTGTCATTGTATTATTTTTTATCTACCTTGTAGCTTTTTTGTATCAGTTCTTATACTGTGCTGCTTTATTGGCATTCAGTTGATTTTTGTAGTGAAACTTACCTTTTCTTATTTCCTTCCTTTGTGTTCTTTATTTCTTTTTTTTTTTTTATCTTTTTGTTATTTTATTTTTTAGTTTATTGAAGTACAAATATGAATCAGACAGTTTCAAGACACCTTAACAAGACAGATTCGATAAATTAATACATTGCAAACTGTTTTCATAGTGTTTTGGTATCGTACAAGGTGCATACATGATATTATATTTACAGATAATATTTTAGCAGATGTCTCTTATCAGTAAATTAAGATTGTAGCTGCTTACTTATCTTATTTTTTATACCTGAATTATATCAAAAATTCAATGATTATTTTCCTAGTGGATGACCATAGTACTAGAAGCCGACATAATATCCTGTCCAACCACCATTAGTGCAGATCTTGCCTCTCATAGGATTATGTAGAAGCACAGCGTTACCTATCCCAACTGTACTGTCTGTACACACACATCATGATTTTTTCTTTCTATACCCTTTCCTTTGTCTACACCTGTCAAAGGTGGGCACTCCATTGTCATTCAACTAACTTAAGTGCTTGAACTTGACAACACAATCCAACACAGTCCAGCATTCCACAACAATAGTGAGTTATTCAAAGAAGTTGTCGACCATAGCCATTTATAGCTCAGTTTAATATTATGGCCCCGCGATGTATACTTCTTTTTTAATACTTTTCTGCTGGATGGTTAAGACCTAGATAGAGGTCTTTTATACCAACACATGTACTTTATATTTCTTATGTGGTCAGTGAAGTCCTCTCAGGGTTTATCTTGTAGTCCTGTACATTATTCTGTAAATCCTTTGTCTGTGTCATCCATGTGGTTGAGTCATAGCCAATGCTTGACCAGTTTGCTCTCTGTGAGAGCTTGAGAGAATGTTTTCTCTTCATGTGACTCTCCCCAGACACACTATAGGACTTCAGTCTCTTTCCTCTGTGGCTCCATAGTCTCCTTGTTCAGAAAATTTGGAGCTCACCTGAGTTTCATGATGTTGCAGTACAGGTTCTCCTGTGTCCTGAGTCTTTGCTGACTTTGAAAGGCTAGGGCCAAAATGTTGGCTGGCCTTGTGGCTCTTCTATTTCTCCAACTCTGACTTGTGAACTTAGGTTGTTAACCATCCAGAAGAAAATCTGATTAGTAGCCTGCAGCATATGCCATTCACTTTGTCTTATCTGACTCAATTGATTTTAGTTGTTGTACGTTTCCTTTTGTATTTCTGCTTTTTGCTTGTTATACTAGGGAGACTATACGATATTTACACATTTGTGTCTGGTTTATTTCACTTACTAGTATATGTTCAAGTGGCATCCACTTCAGTATAAATGCTTCAAACTTATCATTCTTAATAGCTGAATAATACTCCATTATATAGAAATACCACATCTTTTTCAACCATTCCTCATGTGATGGACATCTTGGTTGTTTCCAAGATTTTGCTATCACACATTTTATTTCTTTATCTCTTGTTGTCATGAACATTAAATTTAATCTTCTAACACTCCTTTGAATCTATGTAAGTTTAACCTCAATAATGGCCAAGCTTTACTCCTTTCATAGCTCTTTTTTCTTTTTTTTTTTGGCGGAACCAGGGATTGAACTCAGGCCCTTACGCTTGCCAGGGAAGCACTTATTCCACTGAGCCGTCTCCCCAGCCCACTAGAAGACAGATTTTTTTTTTGTTTTGTTTTGTTTGGTAGAATCGTGGATTGAACTCAGGCCTTTGCACTTGCCAGGCAAGCATCTATTCTACTGAGCTATCTCCCTGGCTCCAATAGCTCTCTTTTCACTTTTATTTATATCAAAAATTAAATCTCTATTTATGTGCCTGGTGTGATAGCACATGCCTGTAATTGCAGCAGTTTAGAGAGTGCAGCAGAAGGATCACTTTGAGTTCAAGGTCAGCTTGGACTACACATAGTAAGACCCTCTCCCAAAACGAAAAGAAAAAAAATGCTTTCTTAAATTATATAGAATATAAAACATAGTTAAAAGCCAAAGTTGCAGTAGTTAGCTTTTAGATGAATAATTGATTTTAGTTATATACTTAATGTTGACTTTTAATTATTTACTGTTATAAACTTTTACACAATGCAGCACTAACTCTTAGACACTGTAGAAAATTAAAAGTGAATTTACACACCATTGTTAAGGTACTACAGGTTCCACCATCCCTAATATGAAAATTAAAATCTGAAATGCTTGAAAATCTAAAACTTTTTGAGCATCAATACGATACACCTAGTAGAAAACTGCACTATGATATTAAAATTCCTATAAAATATTGTGTAAAATTTTCAGGCTATGTACATAAAGTATGGGTGAAACCAGAATGAATTTCATGTGTAGACTTGAATTTCACCCCCAATATTATGTATATGCAGATATTCTAATTCCTCTCACTTCTTCCTCAAAAGCTTGGAATACTTCTGGTTGCAAACATTTGACTTGGTGGGCTGGGGAGATAGTTCAGTCACATAAGCACCTGCCTGGCAGGCTTAAGGTTCTGAGTTCTATCCTTTGTATCAAAAAAAAAAATTTTTTTCTCAATAACTGTACTAGCTTTTATCATTACCAGTATATTTACTTTTACTAAATCCTACTTCTTCATATAATTTTTAAGTTCTTGTAGAACATGATAATGTGATCTCTCAGCTTTTGTTCATCTGAGAATGTTTTTACTTTTGAGAGACTCTTTGCTAGATAAGGGTTTCTTAGTTTATAGAAGTTTGTTGTTTTCTTTCAGCATTTTGAATATATGCACTCAAGACCTCTGGCCATCAAAGTCTCTGATGAGAAATATGCTGAAAATTGTATTGAGGCTCCCTTGTATGCAGCAAGATACTTCTTGCTTTCAAGAATTTTCTTTATTTTTGATCTTTGACTTGTTTCATCATAATGTGCCTCAGTGTGAGTCTCCTTGGCTTAATTTTATTTGGAGTTCCTTTGGCTTACTAAATGTTTATATTCATACCTTTCACCAAATCTGGGGAGTTTGAGCCAGTGTATTTTCAAGTCATTTTCTGCTCCTTTCTCACTTCTCTTTGTGGGATTCCCAAAGTGTACATGTCATTCTTCATAGATTTCATAGACTACATTTACATTTCTTAAATCTTTCTGTTCCTCAATTTCCATTGTTTTAACAACTTACTAGTCCAGTTATTTAAATACAAGATGACAAAAATTGGTTATTTTTCATTAATTTTTATACATTAACAGGCAATATAAAATGACAGTTTTATCAAATGTATTCAATACAAGAATCAACTGGTTGAAATGACATCTGCTCGAGTGATGTTCAGATAGTAACAAATCCGGTGCCCAAGTGCTCAGGGTCAACTGTTACATAGTAAAAGCTCACTGATCCTTTTGCCTCCTCAACCCTACTTTTGAATCCCACTAGTGAATTTCTCATTTTAGTTACAGTATAACTCCATTATTATTATTGTTATTGTTATTGTTATTTTGGTTTCTTTTTAGGTTTTCTGTATTTCTACTTTGGTCAGTATCTTGATTTCTTTTGTTTTGTTGCTAGGACAAAATACCCTACACCCCAGTTAAGGAAAGAAAGGTTTATTTAGCTCATGATTTATGGAGACGGCAGTCTATAATCAGCTAACTCTAAGGCAAGATGGCACATGACAGAGGGCAGCAGTTCAAGGCAGCAGAAGACAGCACAAGCAGCCAGAACAAAGGGGAGGGAGAGAGAACAAGCCTCTTTCTTCCCTTATAGCATAAGCAGGCTACCTGTTCACACTTTCTCCATACCCTCTTGCACAGAATGAGAAAGGATGTTTACAAAGTAAGGACCCTGGCCCTCTTCTGAGTCACTTAAAGTGTTAAACTTCTAAAATTGACCCAATCTCTCAACCATTACATATCATTTCCTTGAGTTTGTCTATGGATTTTAATTCATTGCGCATATTTAAGACAGTTTTAAGGTCTTTTTATAGGAGATATATATTAGGAGAACTTTTATAGAACAGTTGTATTGATTTTTTTTTTTTTTCTTTCTGAATAGGTTTTAAACATTCTTGTTTCTTTGTATGCCTTGTGACTTACTTTTCTTGAATGATTTATATTTTCTTCCCAGGGATTCTCTTTGTTAATGTTTTGTTTTCCTGGTTACTATATGCTGCCAACATCAGCTTGAGTTCCAAATTTAGGATCTTAGCAGGCATTGCTAATAAGCCTGCATATTCCCAACATGTATGGTGACTTCAGTTTGCCCCATGTGGGCAGTCACTTTTTAATATCCTACCCAAAGGGTGGAAAAGCAAGAAGGCAAGGAAAGAGGCCCCTGGAAGTCACTCTAGCTAGAAGTGGAAAGGATATGTAAGTAGAGAAGCAGTCATCAGTACATAGATCTCCAGCATTTGGAGGACAGGATTTTTTTTTCTGACTCTGACTCTTACAAGCTATATGTGATTATTCCTCACAGCTGTCTAACACAGGACTCAGGGAAGGAGATAATTACTATAGTACTCAAGTGGAAAATGACTCAAATGAACTGAATTTACCATCTAGATCTTCTACCTGGAAGTTATAAATCTTCATAATTGGAAATCAAACAGATTTCTCCACTGCAGTTGCTATCTAGGTAGAAAGACACATTTGTTGTATTTCTTACTCTACCATCTTTCCAGAAGTCTATCCTGTTTATATAATAATTATTATTATAACCTTCAGTGATAGCATTTAACTCTTAATGTAAGATGTCTCAAACTAGAGTCCAAGATATATTCTCTGGATTCATGAAGTCAACTTGGAAAAAAACACTTGTCATTTAATATGGTAGAAAGATACACTAAGTAAATAATGAAACTTAGATGCATGCTCAGAAGAAATAGTAAAATGTGATTATAACAAAGCCTTTCTTCTAAATTTCATTTTGGCCTGTTTTTAAAAAACTGGATCTTACAATTTCATTTTAATATCATTTCTATTTGTTTATTTTTTATATACTTAGTACAGGATCTACAGGGTCTCACTACATAGATCACATTCATAGTAGTCTCCTGTTTTCAGCCTCCCAAGCACTGGGATTACAGGCATGCACCACCTCGCCCAGTCTCAGTCACTGTCTCAGTGTGCCCTAGGAGTGAGACCAGCATGGCTTGCTGGTAATTGAACCCTGGTCCCTGCCTAAGTTAATACCATTTCTAAAAATGCATTTTTTCCCTCTGAAGTTTTTATGAATGGCTCAGTTCATTTTGAAGCAATCACTGCAACATTATTTCTTAAAATGGAATAGTGAAGGCCGGCGGTATAGTTCAGCAAACTAAGCGCTTGCTTAGGTAAGCGAAGGGACCAGTGTTCGATCCTTGGTTCCCCAAGCCGCTCTGGCCCCGCCCTCGGGTGCGCTGAGCCTGCGATGCAGTCCAGGCTCGCGCCTGTAATCCCAGCACGTGGGAGGCGAAAAGCAGGAAGATCACTTTGAATGTGGGCTGCATGCATAGTGAGACCCTGCACCAAAAAAAAAAGAAAAAGAAAAAGAAAATGGAATAGTAAAAGTTGGATGAGCAAAAAGTAAATTTCAGAAGTGTTGTTATTGACAAGAATCAAATTTCTTAGTTTAAGGCTTCCTTTTAGAATATCTTTGCTCTTTTACTAATTGTCCTCTCAATCTCTTTAAGTAATTTTTAGGGCTTTATTGTCCCAAGCTGAAACATGCATGATGCTTATATAGTTAGTAAATAATAATGACTGAGCATTTGCATAGCTTCCAATCATGTACAACATACTTTCATTTATATTATCTCTTGGAACCTCATGCAGTCCTCTTGGGTATGAGCAGATAGATATGTCTTTGTAAATAAAGAAAATGAGCTTCAATCAAATTACAGTTTGCCATAGGCAGATGTCACTGTGAATGGTAAAATGAGGTAGAAAGAGACCTGGAACCAGGGCTGGAAGGTATAGTGTCACTTGAAGTGAAATATGGAGAAAATTTTTTTCCTCATTTGAGGTAGCTTTAAAATAAACTCAAAGGGCCAGCCTTGATAGCTCAGCGGACTCAGAGGCCAAGGTTTGATCCCTGCTGTGCCATGCCAGCCCTGCCTACAGGGCACGCTGAGACAGGTGAATGAGTCTGGGCATGGTGGTGTAAGCCTGTAATCCCAGCACTTGGGAGGCTGAAAACAGGAGAATCACTACGAGTCCCAGTCTACATAGTGAGTGAGACCCTGTAGACCCTGTCCTACATAAAACTCAAGACTTGCTCAAGTTCAGTTTCATTTAGATAAAATTGATAATTACATGTTACCTTTCTGCTGCCTGCTGGCCTATGTAAGACTCTAAGGTCTTAAACTGACCTGATTAGCTGTTTTCCGTTTTGTTTTGTTTTTTTACTTTAGCTACCTAGAAATACATATCTTCCACAGTCAACTTTTCTTTGTCATCTTTTTGAAGCAACCTATTCTTTAGCTTTGTTGCAAAGATGGTTTTGGTGCTAAGATACTGGATCATTTTAAGTTATAAATATCATATCTTTTGTACCCATTCAAATTCTTGCTCCTACATTCACCAAAATGGAGAAATAAGAATACCACTTGATCAAACACCGTTTCTGTATTTTGGTATATTGGAAATTAGAATATCTCAAATTAGTACTTAAAGTATAATTTATGTCAAGATAGATATTTTAATTCATCTACAAGCTCAGTCACTCAATTATTTTTGTTTTAAGGTAGCTAAACTTGAGAATTTGGGGTCAGGGAGATGGCTCAGTGGAATAAGCACTTCCCTGGCAAGTGCAATGGCCTGAATTAATCCCCAATTCTGCCAAATAAATAAATAAACAAATAAAAATAAACTAGAGGATTTGTATCCTCAAGAGACAAAAGTCTCTTGAGCTTCACTTGTGTAGGCTGTTATTTTGAACCATCTTGGTGACTTATTTTTCAAATTGCTGGGTATTTTTCATCATAACATTAGTTTTTAAAAATTAGTTTTGATTATCCTTAATATCAAAATGTATGGGTTTTGTCCAGTTTCAAGTTTCCTGTGGCTTTCCTTCAACTATGATCACTCATTTTAGTTTTGAGTTACATATAGATATAAATGTGTTATACATATATTGCTTATCTAATGTCCAGCTCAAAATAACAAGTTAGTTTAATCTTTATTTGAAATGAAATTTGAACAATAAAATCAGTTTTGTGGTTTGAACGCTAATATCCTAATAGCAATCCTAACTCATAGCATTTCACAATTGGTTTAGCTGTTAGCTTCATATAAACTGAATACTTTTTTAACTGTAGTATTTCATTTTTGTTACACAAAAATTCAAAATACTAAAATGTATATAGTGAAATCTCTATATACTTACCAGCCAGCTACAAGTCAATTCATGTTCACTTAGTTGATTTGTAACACCTACTACTGCCAAACCAAGTTTTACGTAGAATATAAGACTTTGTTATTTGTTTGTATATATTTCAATATTAACAAAACTTTTTAGATGAATAAAATCAAAAGATAACTTGAGTGCAGTGAAAGTGAATTGGCAGTGACAGGAGCTAACATTGTAGTAATTTTAGCATGAATTAGGCTTCGATAAACAATTGTTTTCACTGTATTTGCTTAAATAAGTTGAGAGGATCAAATGGTTTTCTTCCCATATTTGAAGTGTTACATGTTTTGTAACTTTAAATTTGTTCTATGTTGTTCTCTTTTTAAGCAAAATACAGTGACATTCTAACCCTAAATTTTTTTAATAAAGTGAATATTAACATAATGATTTCAAATAATGGTAAAAATTGTAGCTATCTAGGGCCTGGGAGATAGCTCAGTGGAATAACAAGGTCTTGAGTTTGATCTCTGGTACCACCAAATAAATAAATAAATAAATGTAGCTATATAAGATCAGTTTTATTTATGTAGCAGTTTTATAAGTGGAATTTTTACTAGGTTGGATTTTCACTGAATCACAGTTAGAATGTGAATTCCAAATGTATACTGTATAATTCCTAAACCATGAAACAGTGTTGTCCCTAAGTATTTTATCATATAAGCATTCAGATCTAGTGCTTTGCTGAGAATAATACATTATTTGAATTGCCATATCTACCTTTTTAAAATACACATTTAGAAGAAAACTTTTTTCCAGTTATGTTTTGGGTTTTTTTGTTTGTTTGTTTGGATTTTTGGGGTTTTTTGTTGTTGTTTTGTTTTGGGGAGGGTTGTCCCTTACAGCTTTTATGTGTAAGTTGAGGAGAATTATTTCTAAGCAGATCTCCGAAAGTTTATTTAAGGGATATTCATAGTCTTCAAAATCTTGATTGACTTAGTACTTTTTCATTTTGAGAGAGTCTCACTATGTTATCCACCCTGTCCTCAACTTCCTGAGCTCAAGCAGTCTTTCTCCATCTCCTGTTCTTAGTACTTTTGTAATCTTAAATATACAGAGGAAATAGTTTTGAAAGAAATTATGAGAGTTTTCTGTGATTTCTCATTACTAAATTTTGTTTTTTTTTTAGTATCACCACATATGAATCATTTCTAAGTTAATTAGAAAACCAAATTGTTTTCAATTCAAATTTAGATGTATTTTATTCTACTTGTTTTTCATACTATAGCAAACTATTACTCTGTAAGTGGTATGAAATAACAATGGAGAGCAATAATGTCAGCCAAAAGTAAGTTTTTCTTGGGTAGCAAGATGATGAGAATATTCATTGTATCCCTAGATATGAATAAAATGAATTTCTACAGAGAGTTGTTCTTTGTTATACTAAAGAATATTGAAAGATATTGGTTAGGCTATGTTTGGCTTCTTTATAATTATTAAACTTTCATCTGTTTTAGCAGAATTAGCAGTTTACTCCTCAAGAGCATATCTAATGTACCTGATTATATCTATTTTTTTTTAACTTGGTACCAGAAACTGTTAATATGTGTATTTTTATTTTCTTGTTAACACATTTACATTTTTTCTTCAAAGGCAAATCCTCCTCCAGTCTTGGTCAACACAGATAGCTTGGATACACCAACTTATGTAAGTTTCAATTCCTGTCCACATTTATTAATTCTGCCTTTCCTGTTCCATTTTCGATATAAAGATCACACCATGATTATCTCTAATACGTAAGGCATACTTTCACTATATACCATACCTGTAATTACTTTAGTAAATGAAGCAATACTATCCTGTTTGAGTTACTTTTTTTAATATTCATACAAAAAAATACTGGATTAGAATTTTAAGGGGCCCGGGGAGATGGCTCAGACCCGGCAAGTACAAGGGTCTAAATTCAATCCCCAGTTCTGCCAAAAAAAGAAAGAAATTTATGATTTTGAAATTATGGTGGTTAACTATCAGGAAAGGCTTTTTTCTGACCAGTAGTTTTATAATAATATATATTCAATCCTTTTAAAAGTCTAATTGAATAACTATATTTTTAGTAAATAGGTGTGTATGTGTGTTCATGTTAAAGTAATTTATAATTTTGTATCTTTAAATTGATTAAATTTACTTTTTTAAAAAGTTCTCTTTGTTTTAAAGATGAGTAACCAAAACCATAGGAATACTTAACATTTTTCACTTCGAAGGAAAATACCTGGTGTGGGGACGGAGCTCAGAGGCTGTGTCTGCCTGAGTTCAGTTCCTGCTACAAAAGAAAAAGGAAAATATCTTTGTAGATAAAGAACAAATAGCTCAGCAGAATAAAGCACTTGCACGCAGGTGCAGGGGCCCACAGGTTCAATCCCCAGGCCTGTGCGTGGGCCCTGCCCCTGGGATACACTAAGATGGCAAGTGATACTGGGCATGGTGGCACACCTGTAAGCCTAGCTCTTGGGAAGCTGGCAGATCACTACTAGTCTAATCTTGTAGTGAGACCCTGAACACCCTATAGACCCTTCCCTAAAATAAAATAAAATAATTTCTCGGTCATATTGTTGATCTGTTACTGTTGCTCTGATGAGAGTTTTTATGTATGTTTTAGATTTGTTAGGTTTATGTTTTTAGTATTCTAGGCTGCCTTACCAATTGTTTGGCATATGAAGACATGATTGTTTGTATTTTGTGTCTTTAGTTATACTGTCTCTTCTTTCATTTTATGCCATCTATAGCAGCTCTAAAATAAACAAGTAAGATGCTTAGTTTAAAATAATTGGACCAAAGAAGTAAAAGATCTACACACTGGAAACCATAACACAGTCATGGAAAAAGCTGAAGATACAAAATAAAGACATCTTGTATTCACTTACTAAAAATTAAATATTATTAAGCTATGCATGCTATCCAAAGCAATCTACAGATTTAATTCCTATCAAAATCTCAATTGTTTTTTCTCAGAAATAGAAAATACATAGGCCAGCAAGATAGCTCAGCAGATTAAAGTGCCTGCTCAAGGCAAATTTAGGCAAGCACCAGGACTGCGGTTTGTTCCATGCCAACACATGCCATGTCAGCCCCGTCCCTGGGAGGGCTGAGCCGGCCACAGAGTCCAGGCATAGTGGTGTATGCCTGTAATCCCAGCTCTGGGGAGGCTGAAAACAGGAAGACCACTATGAGTCCAAGCTGCATAGTGAGACCCTATAACAACCAAATACATTCTGAAATTAATATGAAATCACAGAAGACCCCAAATCAATTGTGAACTATCTGATCTAACATCTTCTGCAAAATTACAGTGAAACAGCATCTGGGCTGCGAGACAGTTTAGTGGAATAAGTGTCTGGTTCAATCTGTGGTCCCACATGCCACACCATCCCTGGGGCATGCTGAGCTGCTTACCGAGTCCAGGCAAGGTGGCACATGCCTGTAATCCCAGCACTGGGGAGGCTGAAAACAGGAGGATCACTATGAGTCTGAGCTGCATAATGAGACCCTGTATCAAATACATAAGTGAAAAAAAGAAAGAAACAGCATCTTACTTGGACAAAAACAGACACAGAGACCAATGAAACCAAATGGAGAACCCAGAAGTCCTTGTTTGTAGTCATCTGATCTTCAGCAGAGATGTTTATGGGAAAGGATAGTCTCTTTAATAAATGATGTTGAAAAAATTAACTATCCATATTTTGAAATAATGAAATTGGATTCTGTGTTACCTCATATGTAGCAATCATCTCAAAGTCAGTTAAGGATTTAAATGTTAGGAACTAAAAACACTAGTCATCAGGAAACAGATTGAAACCACAGTGAATGAGATACTGCTTCACACTCATTTTGGTGGTGATTAGCAGAATACAGAGTTAGTATTGGGCCAGGGAGATAGCTCAGTGACATAAGTGCCTGCCTGGCAAGGGCAAGGTCCTAAGTTCAATCCCCAATATACTACTACCCCAAGAAACGTTAGTGTTGATAAGAGTTGGGAAAATGTTGGTAGGAGTGTAACCTGGCATGGCCATTAAGAAAAATAGCATAAGACATGCCTCAGCACCAGCAGTGAGTTGGAGCTCTATGGAGGTGGCAGCTGGTACCAGGTGGTGGCTGCAGCAGCAACTCCTCTGAGCTGAGTTTTCTTCCAGCCATCACAATTCCTTCCTTCCCCTCCCTCTTTTTTGTTTTCCACTCCTCTTCCCTTTCCCTTCCCTGTCCCCAATGACTGGATCCTGAGGAACTGCGAAGGCAGCTGCTGAGTTCTTGGTGAAGGTTTTTCATTTCTCCCATCCCCTCCCCTCCCCACCCCATCCATTAATATTATTCTTTTGAAGATTCTTCATTGTCAAGCTATCAAAGTGGAGAGTGCAATTGCAGAAGGGGGTGCTTCTTGTTTCAGTGCTTCTTCAGGCAGAGGAGGAAGTAGGGGTGCACCTCAGCACTATCCCAAAATTGCTGGCAACAGCAAGTTCCTTGGGAAAACCACAGGACAAAACGCTCAGAAATGGATTTCTGCATGAAGCACTAGATGAGATGACAACTCTGCAGCAAATAACTCTGCAAATAAAAAAGAGTGACATGGTGCAATCTTCAGGAAAGTAAGAGGCATATTCAGTAAGCTTACTCCTGAGAAGTTGGACAAGCTATGCCTTGAGCTCCTCAATGTGGGAGTAGAGTCTGAACTCATCCTTAAAGGGGTTATACTGCTGATTGTGGACAAAGCCCTAGAAGAGCCAAAGTATAGCTCACTGTATGCTCAGCTGTGTCTGCAATTGGCAGAAGATGCACCAAACTTTGATAGCCCAGCAGCAGAGGGTCAGCCAGGACAGAAGCAAAGCACAACATTCAGACACCTCCTAATTTCCAAATTACAAGATGAATTTGAAAACCGAACCAGAAATGTTGATGTCTGTGATAAGCATGAAAATCCCCTTCTCCCTGAGGAGGAGGAACAGAGAGCCATTGCTAAGATCAAGATGTTGGAGAACATCAAATTCATTGGAGGACTTGGCAAGCTTGATGTTATTCACAAATCTATCCTTCTCATAAGTACATCAAAATACTTTTGGAAAAGAAGAAGAGAGTCCAACTCAAAGATATGGGAGAGGATTTGGAGTGCCTCTGTCAGATAATGAGGACAGTGGGACCTAGGTTAGACCACAAACGAGCCAAGTCCTTAATGGATCAATGCTTTGCCCAAATGTGCTCCTTGATGTTAAGTAAGAAATTGCCAGCAAGGATTCATTTCCTGCTGCAGGATACCGTAGAGTTGTGAGAGCACCATTGGCTTTCTCGCAAGGCTTTTCTTGACAATGGACCAAAGACTATCAATCAAATCAGTCAAGATGCAGTAAAAGATCTAGGAGTGTTTATTCCTGCTCCCATGGCTCAAGGGATGAGAAGTGACTTCTTTCTGGAGGGACCATTCATGCCACCCAGGATGAAAATGGATAGGGACCCACTTGGAGGACTTGCTGATATGTTTGGACAAATGCCAGGTAGTGGAATTGGAACTGGTCCAGGAATTATCCAGGATAGATTTTCACCTACCATGGGGTGTCATCGTTCAAATCAGCTCTTTAATGGCCATTCATGCTTCCCATACAATCACAGTTTGGAGAGATGGGAGGCAAGTTTATGAAAAGCCAGATTAGCTTGAGGCCTGCTCATTCACTCCTAATGAATAAAAATCAAGTGCCAAAGCTTCAGCCCCAGATAACAATGATTCCTCTTAGTGCACTACCACCACGCACTCAGATACCACCTCTGGGACAGACACCTCAGCTTGGTCTCAAAACTAATCCACCACTTATCCAGGAAAAGCCTGCCAAGAACAGCAAAAAGCCACCACCATCAAAGGAAGAACTACTTTAACTAAAACTGTTGTAACTGAGTATCTCAATAGTGGAAATGCAAATGAGGCTGTCAGTGGTGTAAGAGAAATGAGAGCTCCCAAACACTTTGTTCCTGAGATGCTAAGCAAAGGAATCATCCTATCACTAGACAGAAGTGATGGGGATAAAGAAAAAGCAAGTTCTTTGATCAGTTCACTCAAACAGGAAGGGATGGCCACAAGTGACAACTTCATGCAGGCTTTCCTGAAAGTATTGGACCAGTGCCCCAAACTGGAAGTTGACATCCCTTTGGTGAAATCGTACTTAGCTCAGTTTGCAGCTCGTGCCCTCATTTCAGAGCTGGTGAGCATTTCAGAACTGGCTCAACCACTGGAGAGTGGTACCCACTTTCCTCTTCTTACTGTGTCTTCAGCAGTTAGCTAAAGTACAAGATCAAGAATGGCTAACAGAACTTTTTCAACAAAGCAAGGTCAGTATGCAGAAAATGCTCCCAGAAATTGATCAGAATAAGGATCAAATGCTGGAGGTTTTGGAAGGAAAGGGACTGAGTTTCCTATTCCCGTTCCTCAAATTGGAGAAGGAACTGATGAAGCAAATAAAGTTGGATCCTTCCCCTCAAACCATATATAAATGGATAAAAGATAATATCTCTCCCAAACTTCATGTACATAAAGGATTTGTGAACATCTTAATGACTAGCTTCTTACAGTATATTTCTAGTAAAGTAAGCCCACCCAGTGATGAAACAAGATTCTTCCTCTGCTCCTTCCAAAGAACAGAACAGGAAAAACAACTGCTGCTTTCTTTCAAGCCAGTGATGCAGAAATTCCTTCATGATCATGTGGATCTACAGGTCAGTGCCCTGTATGCTCTGCAGGTGCACTGTTACAACAGAACTTCCCAAAAGGCATGTTACTCCACTTTTTTGTTCACTTCTATGACATGGAAATTATTGAAGAGGAAACTTTCTTGGCTTGGAAAGAAGATATTATAACCCAAGAGTTTCCAGGAAAAGGCAAGTCTTTGTTCTAGGTGAATCAGTGGCTGACTTGTCCAGAAACTGCTGAAGAAGAAGAATCTGAAGAAGAAGCTGACTAAAGAACCAGCCAAAGCCTTCAATTGTACAAAACATACTGTTGCTATGATGTAACTGCATTTTACCTAACCACTGCGAAAATTCATTACGCTGTAATGTTTTCACAGTATTTAAAGCAGAAGCACATCAGTTTAGGATTTCCTTCTGCGTAAGGTTTTTTTGTAGTGTAATGTCTTAATTATAGTCTATCATCAAATATTTTAGGAATATCTTTAATGTTTAGATAGTATATTAGCAGCATGCAATAATTACATCGTAAGTTCTCAAGCAGAGGCAGTCTATTGCAAGGACCTTTCTCGCTGCCTGTTATCATAGACTGTTTTAAGTTAGAAACTGAATAGCAACACTGAATACTGTAGAAATGCACTTTGCTCAGTAATACTTGAGTTTTTGCAATATTTGATTATCCATTTGGTTGTTACAGAAAGATTCTTAACTGTAATGGATGGTTGTTGCCGTAATAGTATATTGCCTGTATTTCTACCTCTAGTAATGGGCTTTATGTGCTAGATTTTAATATCCTTGAGCCTGGGCAAGTGCACAAGTCTTTAAAAGAAACATGGCTTACTTGCACAAAACTGATCAGTTTTGAGAGATCATTAATGCCCTTGAAATGGTTTTTATGGGTGTGAAACAAATGGTGAGAATTTGAATTGGCCCATCTTATTATAGTATTGAAATTAAGTCTACTTAATTTATCAAGTCATGTTCATGCCCTGATTTTATATAGTTGTATCTATCAATAAACATTGTGATACTTGAAAAAGAAAAATAGTATAGAGAATTCCCAGAAAAGTAAAATGAGAATTATCATGTGCTCCAGCAGCCCCAATTTTGGGCATATATCTAAATGTAATGAAATCACTGTCAACGAACTATATATAATCTTGTGCTCATTGCAGCGTCGTTCTTAATAGCCAGGGTATGGGAACAACCTAAGTGTCTGTCAACAGATAAATGGTGAAGGAAATACTGCATGCATATATAAGGAACAGATCCTGTCATTTGCCATGAAGGGGGTAAACCTGAAGGACACTGTGCTGTGTTAAATAAGCCAAGCACAGAAAGACAATAGCCAGGCGTGAAGGCACACTCATGTAATCCTAGCACTCAGGAGGATGAGGCTGGAGGATCACTGTGAGTTTGAGGCCATCCTGGGCTACATAGTGAAGTCAAGGCCAACCTGAACTACACAGAGAGATGCTGTCTTTAAAAAAAGACAGAACTTCAGTTAGAGTGAAAGAGTAAGTTCAGATCTTTTATACAGCATGACAACTATAATGTTAGTTATTAATAATGTATACTTAGTTTGCTAAGCTCACCACACCCAAAAATGGTGTCTTTGAGAATTTAAATATAAGAATCTTTAAGGAGAAAAAAGGGAATAAACAGAAGAGAATTAAGAGAAAGTAGTGTTTCTGAGATGTAAGCAAGAACTTGGATGGTGAATCTGACTTTGCTTAAAATAGTAAGTGGAATATGTGACACTGATAAAGCTCATGTGTACGGGTGGAAATTTGAACAATATAATATGTAATGGAAAGAACAAGTTGTTCAGATGGGATGATATATAGGGAAAAGGAAGAGATGAGGTATGGTTATTTATGTTAAGAATGAAGATAAGTGGTAAGTTTGGGTCACTTTATGCAAAGCTTTGATTACCTAGCTGACAAGTTGGAATATTTCTAGAAAAAAAAGAGAGAGAGAATTGATGAAAGTTTTAAAAAGAAGTGCTAATTAGGCTGGGCTTTAAATAGATATGCCTATTTAAACCATGTGGAATGATTTCGGGCAATGGGGAATAGTAAGCTGAATTGAATGGGTTTTCACAAAAGTTGAAGTGTTCATATTAGGGAGAGTATTCATCATTAAATGTGTGTGTGTATCAAGAAGAAAAATTCAAAGTTCAATATTAGTAAAAGCTAAAAATAATTCCTGTATTTGAAAGCCATAATACCACAAATGTCAGTACAGTCACATTTATACTCTTCTTTTCTTGAACACCTCTAAAATTGTTAAAATGAAGCTATTTTATTTAATCACTGTCAGGTTTATCAGGTTTTCATTACTCATGCAGAAATTATCTTGCCATTTCAGATTTCTCACACTGAATTTCTGAGCTCCTTTTCTTTTCCCCCATTAGGTTAATGGCACTGATACAGATTATGAATATGAAGAAATCACACTTGAGAGGGTAAAAACAATTAATTATCTTGTTATTTTAAAGAACTTTAAAATACATTGCTTAATCATATAGATCCAAGAGAAAGATCTTTCAAAAACCAAAAAATGTAATATTTTCTCTGGTAAGTTCACAGATCATAAAATTAGCAGTACTAATTTTAGAATGCTTGTTTTCACTAATAAGCTTTTCTTGGGTAATTTTAAAATAGATTTACTAAGATGTTTTAAAGATAAAGCACATAATTACCATTTACCCTGAACTCTTCTCCTGTTGTCAGCATTGTATTATTAGAGTGTTTTTGTTTCAACTAATGAACCGACATTTATGCATTATTATTAATTGAACTAAACTTTCTTCCTCTTTCCTTAGATTATATATTGTTGTTATTTTTCCAGGTCCCCATCCATCAACCACATCCCATTTAGTTAGGTCTTCTTAGACTACGATACTTTCTCAAATTTTTCTTTTTAATCTTATTTTTATTACTGTATTTTCGGGGTCTTGCTGGTTAGCTCAGTTGTTTAAGCACCTGCATTGGCAAACCAGGTCAGGCACTGGGGAAAAGGTTTGATCTCCATGTCCACCAGACCATCCCTTAGGGCAGCCTGAGCCAGCCAAAAGAAATCTTTTTTATTACTACATTTTCATGCCTACAAGTATTCATTTTAAGTAAGTAATATGCTAGTAACTAGCATTGCATAAGTTTTATGTCCTAAGGAAATAAAAACTGTAGTTCTGGTGGAACATATCTTAAGGGTAAGTTTGAAATATATTTTTTAAGAATATCTGCATTTAAGGACCAGCCAAATAGCTCAATGGATTAAAGCACCTGCAAGCAGGCACAGGAGGCCAAGGTTCAAACCCAGGCCTTCCCTGCTGGCCCCATCCCCAGGGTGCACTGAGATGGCAATTGAGACTGGGCGTGGTGGTGCATGCCTGTAATCCTAGCTCTTGGGAGGCCGTAAACAGGAGGATCACAATGAGTCCAATCTAGTAGTGAGATACTGAACACCTTGTAGACCCTTCCCTAAAATACAAAAGAATTAAAAATAAATAAAAACAATATCTGCATTTAGAAGGAAAAAAATGCAGTTTATCCATTAAAAGGTAGAGATGAAGTTCAGCAGTAGAGTTTCTTGCCTACTTACTATGCATGAGGTTTTGGTTCAGTACCCAGCACTTGAGGGGAAAAAAATCTGCATTCAATTTACACTGAATTTTTTTTTATGTATTTAGTACAGGTTTTACATGGTCTCACTACATAGGTTGGACTTATAGTGATCCTTCCTATTTTTCAGCCTCCCAAGAGCTGGGATTACAGGCACACACCACCATACCCTATCTCAGTTGTTGTCTCAGTGCTTCCCAGGGGTGGGGCTGGCACAGCAGGCTGGAGTCAAACCTACAACCCCCGTGTCTGTCTTAAGCAGGCACTTTAATTCGCTGAGCTATCTGGCCAGCCCTTTATACTGAATTTTAATAGTGCCACCTTGTGTGGCCAACAGTTCTGGGAAACTAATGTTCCATACAAATAAATTTCCTAACTAAATGCCCACATATTAGAAACTAAAATCTTGGGCCAGCCAAATAGCACCTGCTTAGGCAGAGCACAGCAGCCAGGATTCATTCACCCCCCATGTCATCATGCCGGCCCCACCCCCCAGTGCGCACTGAGACAGTGATTGCGTCTGGGTGTGGTGGCACACACCTGTAATCCCAGCTCTTGGAAAGCTGAAAACAGGTGAATCACTACAAGTCTGATGTGGGTAGTGAGACCTTATAGACCCTGTACTAAATACCAGAAAATAAAAGTAAAGTCTTAGATAATTAAATTTATGATTAAAGCCAGAGTGTAGACTGTGTAGAAAGCAAATAGACCTGAGAAGGTCTTTTATGTGTAAAATCAATTTTTATTGTCTACTCTTTAAGGTCAGCTGCTCAAGTTAGTAGATGCCTGAATATTGTTCAAGTAAACACAGTATTGATAATATATTTTAATATATATGTTGTGACATCTCTTAGCTTCTAATTTTTTTAATTCCAAAATCTCAATAAAACTTAGGTGTATACATTTGTCTTTTTCACTTATTGAAGAATTTGAATATCTAACATGGTGTGAATAAAAAAATAAAATGTACAACAGAAAAATAAATAAATAACATGATGACTTCCCAGTCTGTTGTTACATTTGAGATTCTGGTAATTTCAAGAGTTTAAACTGAAAAAAAAAAAAAATCAAATTAGAATTTCAGGGTGGGAAAACAATATACTGGGTATTTAATACTAATTGGTTAAGTAGTAGGTCCAAATATATCCATTTGAGTTGCCCAGAAGCTAGAGTTGGACCTTACTGCAACAGTTAATGTCTTAAAATAACACTCCCTAGCTTTCTCAGTTACTTTTTACTCATTGCTGGGACAAAATACCCAGCACCTGAAATTAAGGAAAAGGTTTATTTAGCTCACAATTTGTGAAGGTTTTAGTCTATACTCATCTAGCTCCCAGGAAGTGAGTGATACATGGCAGAGAGCGGCAATTCATGGCAGCAGAAAACAGCAAAGAAAGGACTAGCCAGATAGCTCAGTGGACTAAATAAAGTGCTTGCTTAGGCAGGCACAGGGACCCAGGTTGGGGGGTGGCATGTGCTTAGCTGGCCCCACCCCACCATCCTGGACCCACCCCTGGGCATGCTGAGGTGGTGAATGAGACTGGGCATGGTGGTGCAACGCACCTATAATCCCAGCACTTTGGAGGCTGAAAACAGGAGGATCACTAAGAGTACTATCTGTGTAATGGGACCCTGTAGACCCTGTACATAGCGAAGAGCAAAGGCATGGGGCAGCAGCTATGGCTTCTCACCAGCCCCTTATATTATAAACAAGCTGTAATGTGCATGCCCTCCTCATGGGCAGGATGAGGGTGTTTACAAACTCAGAATCCTGGCTCTCTGCTAAGTCACTTAATTAAATTTCTAAACTTCTCAAATTGACAGTGTATCAGCCAGTACACTAGGTCAGTTGACCCAGAAGACTTTTATAGCAGTAAAGCCCTTTCTCTAAGAAAATACTCTGAAATTCAGTTTCTCTACTTTTAAAATAAGCATAAAGTGACCTTTTAGCAAAATTTACTTTGCTGTCAAGACCACCAGTTAATTTCTCGATTTGGGCTCTTAATACTAACAAATTCCTTTTGTTACTCAGGTATCTTGCTTAAGCATGATAGGATGATAGCTGTTACTTAGTAATTATAAATTTGTCCTTTAAAATAAGCTGATGACAAAGTTAACAGAATACTACCACCCTTTCCTTAAAGGTTGAAATAATGTATTGGTTTGACCTATTGAGAAATAGTGGCAACAGAAACATCATGTCAGTACGTGTCTCTTAGGAGAAATTTTTCCTACCTGGAAGAGGTACAGTCTAAAAGAAATATGTAGTGACATGTCTACAAATGGATGACTTGATAAATTGCATATACTTTAAAAAAAAAAAATTATTCAGTACAGGGTTTCACTACTCAGCTCAGACTCCTAGTGATCCTCCTATCTCAGCCTCCCTAGCACCAGATTACAGGTGTGCATCACCATGCCTGATTTTGGTGGCCAGAATGGTGTGCCTGGAATTCCAGGACCAGCATGGTATTGATACCAGGGTATCAAACCCAGCTCTTTGGACTTGCCAGGCAGGCACTTAGACCACCCAGCTGTTTTCCCAGCCCAACATATTGTACATACTTTTGAAGAAGGACCTGCAGACTAGATTCAAAAGTACTGGGAACATTTTCTTTAGTTTAAGTGATTCATAAAGTCTCTGAGAAGACTTTCTATATCTTGAGTATGTCTATTTAGTTTAAAATCTTTGTGTTACCCATATTATGTACCTTGCTATGTTGTGTTGACTATTTTAGTAGTTTCTAGTCATACAATGACAGGAACCTCTCAATAAAGATAATTCTTGAATTTTTTTCCCCCTCATTCCCCAGGGAAATTCAGGGCTTGGGTTCAGCATTGCAGGAGGAACAGACAACCCACACATTGGAGATGACTCAAGTATTTTCATTACCAAAATTATCACAGGGGGAGCAGCTGCCCAAGATGGAAGATTACGGTATGGTTTGTATTTTATGTTGTGATATTGAATCCACTTTGTGGAGACTTTTCTTGATACATACTAGATAAGGGATAAATAAAATGAGAAACACTATCGTAACATAGGCTAGGTGCTCAAACATTCAGATGAATAAATAGGAAATTCTGTTATTCGCATTGCTTTTTATTTATGAATTTATTCTTAAATACATTAACCTTATCTTAGGTTTTACAGGGGGGTTTTTTGTGTTTTTTTTTTTTTTTTTTTTTTTTTTTTTGGTGGAACTGGGGATTGAACTCAGGCCCTTGCGCTTGCCAGGGAAGTGCTTATATTTTAAATGATAAATATAAATAGATTTAAATGCTGGTGAACAAATTTATAGACCCTTTATGTTTTCTAGTACACTCAAAATGTTTTTCATTTCTTCGCTTATTGGGAAACATGTATAATATACAAACATTAAGATACAGGTATATACATATATGTATATATAACAAAATCAGTATTGCAAAATATATATATACTCCATACTGCAGAGTGAAGTCTATGTAAATTTTAAATAAATTAATACTTGTTAACATTAGTCTTACTTAAATAGTGTTCTATTAACTGTTGCAAAGTTTATAGTTTCATTTAACCATAAATGATGTCACCCTTCCAATTTCTTTTGTGTTGGTTTTGTTTGTATATGGTAACAAACTGAAATTGTAAAGATAAGGATTTTATATAGTCTATTAAATATCCTTTTGATAAATGACACAGCTCTTCAGTTTCTGGGTTTCACTGGATATGACAGATAATACATTAAAACATTGAAGAATTTGACTATTCTTCGAAATGTAAACATTTCTGATTCTATTACTGGCCTGTTATTTGTGTTGCTACATAAAAAGTAATATATTCCCTTTGTTCCACCCAACAACTTCTATGTAGTACTAAGGTATCATTATTTGAAGAGTAAAATTTCTTTCCTCTAAAGACAGTTCATTAGATAGATAGGCTTCTCAGGGCCAGTTGTAATTATTTTGTTTTGTTTCTCTCCCTACTAATTTGAGATGATTATTACTTTTTCCTAATGGAGCACCATGCAGTCAAATCTGAGACCAATGCTAAAAGAAAGGGTTAGGACTAGGAATATATCAAACCTTTTACAAAAATGTATTACTATGTCAAATTATGTTATTTGCCTACTAAAACTTTGAACTAAATGACATAATCTATAACTTCATGTAAATTAATTAATATGTAGGATTGAAAAGACACTTAAAAATTATTTTTAGAGCCAGTTATGGTGGCATATGCTTGTACTCCATGTACTCTGGGTGCTAAGGTAGGAGGATTCAAAGTTCAACCCCAGTCTAGGAAACTTAACATCTTAAAAAGGCCCTGTCTCAAAAAAACACGTTTTTTTGAAAATGGCCGGGTATGTAGCTCCATGTGAAGACCCCAGTTTCAATCCCCAATACCTGCCTTCCAAAAATGTGTTTTTCCATAAATCCGTGACCTGATGTGTTTTGACACTATCTCTATGATCTTAAATAGTAGGTAATCAATCTCATTGAACTTCATTTTTCTTAACTGGAAGCAACAACTTTGTCACTCACTCTCTGGGTGATCTTGGAAAAGTTAAAGTTGTGCTTTAGTTTCTCCATCTGTGAAATTATAGGGTTACAGGTTGTTATTTAAGGATGAAAGCACTAAGGAAGAAACAAAAAACACTAACAAAGTACCTAGTATGTGGTTGGTGCCAAGTGGATGTTTATTGTTTTTTTCAAAGTATCTTAGTGCCCTCTCTACAAAAGGCAGACAAATATTTAATATTTTTGTGTAGTCAGTTATTTGAACTGTTTATCTTATTCATTTTGTTGGCCTAAGGGAAATAGTATATTTTTACTGTATCCTCCTCATTTATGTATTCCAAATAAATATTTTTATCTTAAATAGTAACAAAAATTGGTAAACTAGTATTTAAGTTTTTAAACATTTTTCCCCCTCAGGGTAAATGACTGTATATTGCGAGTAAATGAAGCAGATGTTCGTGATGTAACACATAGCAAAGCAGTTGAAGCATTGAAAGAAGCAGGGTCTATTGTACATTTGTATGTAAAAAGACGGAAACCAGTATCAGAAAAAATGATGGAAATAAAGCTTATTAAAGGTCCTAAAGGTATGTGGAAATTCAACAAAGACTGATTTTTAAATAAGAAATCTCTGCATTAAATATAACTTTGAACCTACTTTTGACATACATCCTAAAGCCAACGCTGCTTGATTTATAAAATTTGTTTTTTTTTTCTTTGTGTGAGTACCTGGAACTGAGCTCAGGACCTCACACTTTTTTGTTTGATACTGGAATCAAACTCAGGGCCTTGCACTTCATAGACAGGTGCTGTGCCACTGAGCTACATCCCTGACCCTTTTCTACAGAATTTGATTGACTAAATAGAATTTTATATGTCTTTGTTCCTACCAAGATTGCAACATTTGAAAAGCTCTGATGATAATTTATATACACTTCATACATGTTATTGCTGTGAACATATATATGTATATATTTATAATTTAGATTAAGTTCTAGGTGATTTTTTATATTCACAATTTCTATAACCTGTATTTAATAGCTTTTAATAATTAATTGTTATTAAAAGAAGTAAAATGTTCTTGGACCACAGGCATAGCTTAGCAGAAGAATGTTTGCCTATTTATTGGGCCATGGCTTTAATACCCAGCACTGCCAACTAAAAGAAAATATTCTTGACCATAATCACTTTGAAGTCATATATACAGTTTATGTTAGCTTGTGCTAATTAATCTACAGAATACTTTAAAAACAGACTCAGGGCTGGGGAGATAGCTCAGTGGAATAATGGTTGCCTGGCAAGTGCGAAGTCCTGAATTCAGTCCTTGGTACCACCAAAATAAATACAGACAGACAGACTGACTCATAGTTTAAGTTAAAAGAAAGGATTCATAGTTCGAATTTTATTCTGTTTATCATAATTGGTGACATCTGTAGTCACATCTTTTAACATGTAATTTCTAGAATTTGAAGATCCTGATGGGATTAAGGATAAATGGAAGTACAATTCCGATATATGGCTTCGTGGAAGGAGTAGGTTTACAGTAAATGAAAAAAGGAGCAGAGAATAAGAATTAAGTATTGAAACTGTGAGACTTGGGATTTGCAGAAATTGCTTATTTAAATTTAATTCATAAAGTATTGAGAAAGAATAAAAATATGCACGTTGCCAAAGCCTGCTGGTTCTGTCCACACTAGCAACCGAAAGTATCGGGAAGGAGTAGAATTAAAATGCAGTTTTTTTATAGTGTCTCTTTGGACTAGCAAGTCCATTTACAAAAAAAAATCTCTGGAAAGGAATAGGAAGGAGGGTTTGTGACTATAGGAGTGCCTGTATTTGTCATCCCTTGATTACAGAATAATACTTTAGATTTTCAAAGGAGATAGCTACATGGATTCTTTTCTGTTTTAAAAAAGTGTGATGGAATTATGTAATTTTCAGCCATTTGTTTCTGGGTTAAGTTCATTTTTATTGATGAGAACTACTGTTTTGCAAACAGGTCTTGGGTTCAGCATTGCTGGAGGTGTTGGAAATCAGCATATTCCTGGGGATAATAGCATCTATGTAACCAAAATAATTGAAGGAGGTGCAGCACATAAGGATGGTAAACTTCAAATTGGAGATAAACTTCTAGCAGTAAGTATATGAAATCTATTGTTTTCAAAGTAATTTTGGTATGAATTTTTTCCTGACAGTCTGCAACTTATACATACCAAAAATGTTTAAATGGTACTTAAATGAGTGAATTTTTAACCTTTCTTTATCAAAACCTGAAAAGTGATTCTATTACCTTTATTCTCCATTTTTATCTACCAGCCCCCACTTTTTCACTTACAGTCTCTTCTTCCCTGCCTCTGCCTCTGCCATTCTCTCTTTCACTCTCATTTCCTTTATGTCTCAGAAACAGGCCAGGTATTGGCCTCAGATATGTTTGTCTCTCATGGTATGGGACACTGGCCATGCCAGACCCTACCAAAAGAGGTTGAGAACTGGTAACATTAGGAATAAAGTAAGAACAGTGATAACAAGAACATTCTGATGAATAAGCAGCTAAGAACTAAGCCAGGGGGCTCCAATAAAGCCAACAATAACAGGTTGGCTTCTACTCTTGGTGTTAAGAAAAACCTGTATGGGCTGGCGAAATAGCTCAGCAGACTATATACCTGCTTTGGCAAGCACAAGGAACAGGATTCAATCCCCAGTCCTGCATGCCCCGCTGGCCCTGCCCCCAAGGCTCACTGAGCTGGTGACAGAGACCTGGCATGGTGGCACATACCTGTAATCCCAGCACTGGGGAGGCTAAAAACAGAAGGATCACCAGGAGTCTGATCTGTGTATCAAATACACAAAATGAAAAAAGAAAAATCTGTTAGGGAGAACTGCAGTGTGTTTTGATGAGCATGTGCAAATTACATCAACTCTGCCTAACCATGGAATTTGCTGGGTCATTTGGCCTTCTGTTGATAGAGTACTTTTAAAACAAAACAAAAATATCATCTTACTTTCCTCACATCCCTCAGAAAGGAACCAACTGTGCCAATTCCTTAACTTTGAACTTCTGACCTTTAAAAATAAGTCCATATACTTCAACTTAGAACTACTCAGTTTGTAGGAGTTTGTTACAGCAGGCACAAGAAACTAATATAGATGTTAAGACAAATTTATCATTACCAGAACTAATTTAGACATCATATCTGCAACCTCTTATCTCCCCAATCCTAACTTTCTATTAACACTTTTGTAGATTTTCTCAGTCAGTAAACAATTTGATGTAAGAAGTGTGGGCAGGATTCATGGTTCCATACTAATGTCTCTGGGTTATGAATGCGTTATGAAATGGTTACTTTTCTTATTGTTCAATCCTTACCAGTGCCTCTGCCCTCCCTTAAGTTATTCTACACATAACTGAAGCTTTAAAAAAAAAGAATTTAAGAAAAATTGCCCCAAAATAGCATCTTTTCGTCTATTATATTCATGGCTTCTTAGAATTGAATTACTAAAATCACAAATGCAAAATTTTTTATTGCTTGGTGAGTCATTCCTGATTGGAAATGCAAAGGGAAGTCTGGTTTCTTGTTAGTAGAAATATGAAATTAACTTTAAAAACTTAGTTTGTGTTAGTACTAAAAAGTTAATATTAACCATATGCTTAACTATAATAGCTTATGGTTAAGAAAAAAATGTAATTAGTTTAATATTTTTTTGTAAATCATGAAACTGGAATACATACAGTACACGAAATGATAGTCAACAGGTAGTAACTAAAAGTATGACTACCATTCAGTTGAAAATACTGTAGTAAAGGTATAATAATGAACTCAAAAAAATATAGCATCATTTAAAAATGGATTATAGGAACCGGCACAGTTGCTCAGTAGCCTAAGCACCTACTTATGCGAGTGCTGGGACCAAGTTTCGATCCTCAGTACCACATGCTACGCCGGCCCCACCCTAGAGCATGCATGCTGAGCAGGCTGAGTCCAGGTGTGGTGGTGAGGTGTGGTGGCACATGCCTGTAACCCCAGCACTGGGAAGGCTGAAAACAGGATCACTACAAGTCCAAGCTGTGTAGTGAGACCCTGTACCAAATACACAAAATTTAAAAAAATAATAATTTATTAAAAATGGACAATAAAAACTTATTACTCATTAAAAAACACCCTCTTAATTGTTTTTCAGACTGCTTGTAAAACTTGACACACCCATTAACAACATTTAATAATATATACCTTTGTTCTGCATCCGGTTGGTGCTGCTTATCCTTGCAGTAAGGATATTGATTCTTTTTCTTTTTTTTTTTTTTTAAGTTGATGGGGAACAATAAACAGTTTAACTTGAACTAGTTTTCTGTTACTTATTCCCCTCATAGCTATGATTGCTGGTCTTTCTCGAAGCTACCAGCAACACCTTTTCTCCATTGCTGCCTATACTCACACCCATCTAAACAAATTTCTGTCACCAATATGTTGCTCACTTTTTTTTTAATTTCACAGATACTATGTTTTCATTTAAGGTTTTATGGAACCAGATTTCTTAGTTGGGATCTGGCATTATGTGCTGACTTACTGTCATGGTGGGACTTGAATCCACTTTTTTCCTCCCTGCAGTACCAGGGATCCAATAATAAGTGAGCAGTGATAAAAAAAAATCTACAAGGACTGAATTTTGGATCACTTAAATATTTAGAAGTTAGGGAATTGAGTAAACACCAGAAAGAGAAAATGAGGAGTGTCAAGTAATAAAAAGATGACAAAGGGGATTGTCAAGCAAAATGAAACAGGGTTTAGAGGAGCAAAGTTTGTCAAATGCTAGGTAAGTCAATTAAAGTTTGTCAAATGCTAGGTAAGTCAATTAAGATGAGGAATGAAAATTGCTAATTCAGTGTAATAAGAACAAATGTCTCAATGAAAGTGGATTCAAGGGCCAGGGAGCTGGCCCAGCAGCATAAGCGCCTGCTTGGCAAGCGCACACAAGGTCCTGAGTTTAATCTTTAAAAAAAAAAAAAATGTTATTCTGGCAATTCCAGCTAAAGCAATAAGAACAGAAAAATAAAAGAAATTACATATAGAACGTAGCTCAGTGGTAAGAGCATTTGGCAACATGCATGAGGCCTGCTTGTACAGAGAAGAATGAAAAGTAGAACTGTATTTGTAGGTAATATACACACAAAAGCCCAAAAAAACATACTGGTAGAACTAAAAAATAAGTTCAGCAAGATATATTAGTACCTACATTTTATTTATATTCTGTGCAGAATATAGATGAATAGCCAATAAAGAATGAAGGGATCTCTACTATTGATAGTGGAGATATAAATTTAAATAATTTGATGTACAGAGAAAGTAAAGACATTTATCTTACTGACATTTTAAATAATTATATTCAGCACTAATGAAAGTCTTAAGTAGATGAGCAGTCTGGTAATACGTGAATTTACCAAAGACATTTAGGAGAACAGTTTAAATACCTATTAATTTGGCAGTAGTTTAATAAAGTATGATATAGCAGTATAATGGAAGTAGTGTGTAGTGGGTGTTTTTTTAATTGTAGTGTGTATCATAGAAGTCTCTTAAGATATTTCACATTAAGGACCCATTTGTAAAATACAAGTTTTAATGTGGTCTCATATCTTTAAATAAAGAATTAAAGTATTCCCATATACTTTACATTCCTAAATTCATAAGAGAGGAAGTTAACATATATACTTTGAGGATATCATAAATAATAAAAATGAATTTTCTTTTCACACACTTCTTTTTTTTTTTTTTTTTTTTTTCTTTGCGGAATAGGGGATTGAACTCAAGCTCTTGCGCTTGCCAGGCAAGCACTTATTCCACTGAGCCATCTCCCCAGCCCCAACCCTTCTATTTTTTAAATCACTCTTTTAAATTTATTCCCTGATTTGATGTAATTATTTATAACCAAAATCAAGAAAGCAAATGCAAATGTTTCATTTAAAACATCTTGGGATTTTCTTTTAGGTGAATAGTGTATGTTTAGAAGAAGTTACTCATGAAGAAGCAGTAACTGCCTTAAAGAACACGTCTGATTTTGTTTATCTGAAAGTAGCAAAACCCACAAGTATGTATATAAATGATGGCTATGCACCTCCTGATATCACTAACTGTAAGTCTCTTTGCTTAAATTTGTGTTCTTTAAATGCTATGAACTTTAAAGAAATGTTTCAGATTTAATACAAAATAGTCAATAAGCATTGTGAAATTATTTTTAAATGACTGTTAAACTTTTTATTCTAATAGTTTAAGTGAGAAATTTCATAAGAAGAAGATAGGTTCCTTTTCTCTTTTACTGCTTAATAGTGTGAAGCATTGTTTCTCAAAACATAAAATCTTGTTTCTCAAGATTTTATGTAAACAGTCCTCAGAAAGTATTTGTAGATAATATAAATTTTTGTTTTCTTCTAAAAGTTTTAAGGTTAAGCACAATAATATAAGTTAGTTTACTAGCAAACTACTCTGTGCTGGTGGTTCATAGTAGGCACTTTGAGAAACTGACTTTAAATATTCCTACGACGTAAGGAATTTTTTATACCCTCAGTTAAAGAAACTCTCTTTGTGCTTTAAGCTTCTGATTCATTGTTGGCAAACTTTTTAGAGCTTTCGGTGATAACAAATAGCCTACAGCAGCACACACACATAGCACCACCAATGTGAGTCTCTTCCTTGTTTGTATGCAGTCTAATTGTGTTGCATAAAACCAAATTGTTGGGGCTGCAGAGATAGCTCAGCAGTCTAAGCACCTGCCTGGCAAGTGCATGGATCCAAGTTTGGTCCCTCATACTACATGCTGTGCCAGAACCCTGGGCACCTTGTGCCAGCCACCAAAACTGGATGTGATGGCACACATCTGTATTCCCAGCATGAGGAGGCTGAGACAGGATCACTTTGAGTCTGAACTATGTAGCGAGACCCTATAACAAATAAATAAAAAAAAATTTAAAAAGAAAACAAATTGTTATACAGTTCTTACATACTTTTAAGTGTATAGACTGAGATAGAAATATACTTTAATGGGTTTGTGTTGATTGAAGAATGAAAATTTATAAGTGAATTACTGAAAGATAAGTAAATTCCTAACATCCAATCTTTCTAATGGACAGAGGTGGTACAAAGATTTTTGTGTGTTTTTATTTGCAATTAAAGATGCAGTTTCAGTAATTATTTCAATTCAGATATTGATCATCTTTTAAATATATGTTTGTCTTCAAGACAAACATGCACATTTGGGATATCTATTCACAAACTGAGAATGGGTGCTTGGTAGCAACCAAGCATACAAGTAACCAGGCTGCTTCTTACAAATATGTTAAGTAGGCTGGGGAGATAGCTCAGTAGGATAAGTCCTTGCCTGGCAAACACAGGGTCCTGAGTTCAATCCCCAGTACCGCCAAAAAAAAAAAAAAAAAAAAAAGTTAAGCAGAGAAAAATGTTTCTTTATTGTATTATTCCTTGCTTTGTATAATAATTTGACCTTTAAACATGGAATAGCTAGTCTTAAAGAGATAATTAAATGACTGTTTGCCTATATAGTCAGGATATTTATTTCTTTGTTGTTGTTTTCCACCCATTATTGAACAAATACAGTATTACAAAAAAATTATATGTAGTTCACTTTGCTAGTTCAACTTCTAGCTCATGCCTGTGCATGTGCATGCATGTGTGTGTGTTTTAATGTATTTGGTACAGGGTCTCACTACACAACTCAGACCCATAGTGATCTTACTCTTTTTAGCCTCCCCAGAGTTAGGATTACAGATGTGCACCACTAGGCTCTGTGTCAGTAGCTGGCTCAGTGTGCCCAGGGGCAGGGTAATGTGGCATGTGGTGCCAGGATCAAACCCGTCACTGTGTATACCTAAGCAGGCACTTAAGTCTACTGAGCTATCTCACCAGCCCAACTTCTATCATATTTTATTCACAGTCCTTCTCTCTTGCACAACTACCATGATGAATTTTGTTGTATAATTCTAGTTCATATTATATATGTATAATTTATAAAGTTTATTCATATGGATTATTTTAAAAGCACATAAGTGATTTTTATCTATTAAGTCTTCCTAAGGCTTTGTTATTAGGCATTCAATTTATTGCTTACTCTGTATAGTGTAGCCATCTGATGTCTTCCTCGTGAATCTTTCTTTTCTAAGATTTTAGTTCTAGCCTGTTGTCTTTCTTGCTGTTTTATACTATTCTTCATATAACAAAAATCCACACAATTTAGCCAAAACTGTGGCATGTTGGTGTCTTGATCTGTTCCTAACTATTCTGCCCTCTTCAGCGTAGGTAAATGCCTTAATCTGTTCCTAACTATTCTGCCCTCTTCAGCATAGGTAAATGCTTGCTAGATAATACTTCGGATCTTATCTGTAGTGATCAACTCCATCATATTGAAGTTTAAGCCATCCCATTTCTCCGTCCAACCACCAGTTCACACACCCATTCTAGCAATTCAGCTTCATTTTGACCTTCAGTTACTTGATATTACTTTACTGCCCCCCCTTACATTTCTTTCTGATTTTTTATTTAGCTTAGGCTCAGTTTTGTCATAATATTTATTTCCTTGCTTGTATCTCCTGATCCTTTGGCCCTTTTCTCCTTACTTGGCAAAAATACCAAACACAGTTTCAAACGAATTCTATCTTTTTTATCACTGCTTCTAAAAGCAAAATGTGACTGGGGAAGTACACAAAATTGTACTGACTTTTAACTTTTGCCTGATCTAGATGCCTTCAATCTTGCGAGCTGTATTTCTCTAATTCACTCTCACACTCCTGAGAATTCTTCCCTTGTCATAATTTCTTCACTTGCTATCCACACCTATAGCTGATGACTATCTTATTATACTCCATTAAGCACCCAAAAGAGAATGTCTTTACTCTCTTGCTTTTAAATCTACCTATATAAATACAGTTTTACACAGAAGTTCTGCTATCCCTTGTGTATAATGGAATAACTCATTCCTGTCAAAGAGGAGTTCTGTTTCTGTGCTGACTCTCATTTCATGTCCAAAAGGATCTTGTTCTTGCATCTATCCCTTATCTCTACTACATAACCATATTCTTTCTACTGAATCATTACCATGAGCACACAAACATGTTGTGTAACATTCCCTATCTTGAGGAGCTAAGGGTAAGAAGTGACCTTCCTACCATTCAAGATACTAGTGTTATTGCTCCTTTTCTCTATTTAATACTAAAAGGAAATAATGCTCCTACTATCTAAGGAACTCTTTTCCATGGGCAGGGATAGTACTCTGGGATATTCAGTCTAATCATAGGGGGAGAAATACTGATGAAAAGTATACTTGATATAAAGCAAATCCACTGTCTTTTTTTTTTTTTTTTTTTAAGTTTATTGGTACAGTTTAGGTATACAGAATAAGCACATGCATTGTAGGGATTTGTATCTGCATGATGTATCTTGTTTTCCTTTCAAATGGCCTTACCTGGATTTCATTATACAACTAAATTAATGTGTAAAGCAACAAAATTATTTTCTGAAAAATGTAAAGATTTTTTGTTTGTATGTTTGGAAAACATTTAAACCCAGGCAGATACTGTTCCATTGGGCTACATCCCCAAGAATGCAAACAAGCTATATTTGTCTTACTGATCCAAATATCTAAAGTAATTTTTACTTGGAAATAGAGTTTGTGCCATTTTTTTAGCTGGTAAATGCTTTCTGCTAGATTCTGATATGTAAATTAGTAAACATGAATTATACTTTACCGTAAAATTTACATAGAAGGTACTGAGTGACTTGTTTTAGTGTTTTAGTTTTTCACTTTCTTTGTTTTAAAGCAACTTCTCAGCCTGTTGATAATCATGTTAGCCCATCTTCCTTCTTGGGCCAGACACCAGCATCACCAGCCAGATACTCACCAGTTGCTAAAACAGTGCTTGGAGATGATGAAATCACTAGGTAAGGAATTTAAATTAACATTCTTTTTTTATATAAAGTCAGTTTTTCAATAATTATTCAGTCCTATTGGTTGTACAAAATAGTAGGTTTTATACTGTGCTTTGTAAAGTACACTAATCAGCAACAAATAATAGCCACAATATTTAGGACTAAAAATTTTATCGACAGTTAATAAACTTAGGGGCTAGAGAGATGGCTCAGTGGAATAAATGCTCCCCTGGCAAGCATAAGGGCCTGGTTCCGCCAATAAAAAAAAAGTTAAACCTTTTATTTTTTTACCAGAGGAAATACAAAAATATTTTTTATTACAAACAAATTCCGGTTGCCTCTTTTTTTTTTTTTTTTTTTTTTTTATGGCCAGCTCAGCTGGTCCTGGGATCAGGGCTGGTGCAATATATAGTGCCGGGGATCAAACTGTGGTCCCTAAGCCGGGCGTGGTGACGCAGGCCTGTAATCCCAGCACTCGGGAGGCTGA